>CAMZMU010000052.1:53189943-53328903 GCA_947311845.1 Poa pratensis
ATAGTACGGTTCATGACATCACTTTGACACAAATTGGCAAAAAAAAGTCTTGTAATAGATAAGAAAATAAGGCGGGGTTGTTTTTGTCGTCACTCCGAAGCATATGCTACCGGTTTTGAAATGGTTAATGTATTTTGAAATGTCCGATTTTTTTGCGTTACATATCATTGTTTTATACGCTCACAAAGTCGTTTCACGAACCAACATTTTTGTGCCAAGTGTGGGAAATTACAATTTGCAACTAGTTGCGTCCGCACCCTATTGTCCGATGCCCTATTTTATAATTTTCAAAAGAATTGAAATAAATCATAGACATATTTTATGTTGTATCTTGTGCACCCACAAAATTTTATCCAAAAATATTATCATATGTGATCTCCACAAAAAAGACAAATGAAGTGTGAATAGCACTTGATACTATTCACTTAGGTCTTTCTCTTTTTTTCACAGGTCACGTATGGTCATAATTTTTAATGGATTTTTTTGGTGTACAAGATACAACATTATCTACAATCTGAAAAACTTAAAAGTGAGACATTTGACAAAGTGGTTCAGGCACAACTAGTTGCAAAATATCCGCACTCATTGTAGTCTAAAAAGATAAAAGAAAAGTCTTTCCATGAGTTTTTCTACTTTTTCTTAAACAGCACACAAAAAATTCAATTGCGTGAGCACATAGATGTACACGATAAATTTTGTTCGGAACTTTTGACATTTTAATTTTTTTTATCGAGGGCAGAGCATAAGTGGATTTCACACAGAAGACCAGATACTTGTTCCGACCGCACCAGGTTAAGCAGAACTCGACTCGATCCACCTCGCCGCGAGCGCAGTCGTAGTCATGCCGCGCATCCCACGGCGGCCGTCGGAGGAGGCGCGCCGCGGCGCCTACAAGCCGCCGGGCATGGACGCCGGCCGCTCTCGCCGCCGCCGAGAGGACCGCCTCCTCGCCCTCCGCCGCCGCAACCGCGACGCCGGCCTCTTCAAGCGCCGCCGCGACGAGCCCGCCCTTGCCCCAGTCGCCGTCGGAGGCCCCTCCGAAGCCGCCGCACTCGCCACAGAGGGCGCTGCCTCCCCTCCTCATCCATCCGGGCCCTCCGTTCCCCCATCCGCTCCGCCCGCCGTGGACTGTCCACGGACTGCCGCCGACTCCGAGGTGCAGTCTTGGCCGTTTTTGGTGTTTCCCGTCTCTCGTTTGAAGAACCTACTCCCTCCGTTCGGAAAAGGATGTCACAAAAATGGTCTATGTTGAATTGAATTTTATGTTGAGAATTATTAGTTGGTGCATGCCATTAGATACATCTGTAATATTCCAAGCCACTTATGCAAAGATATATAATTCGCAAACAAAGAACAGAAGATCACAATGCACTTGTTCCCACTAATGAACCTCTTATTACCATGTGGGATGCACACACTCACTAGATAATTGTTGGAGAGTTGTATGTTGCTGATTTTGAAAAATTTAACGGTAAAGGGCCCATGTCGTGTTCCTCTGATGGATTGGTAAATGTTAAACTGTTTATGCGACGAATCAGATCCTTCATTATGTGACGTTGTGAGAAAATAAATTTGTTGATCGTATGATGAACTTCTCGTGATGTGCATTTAATCTGTTTCTTTTCAAATGTCCTTACTTCTTCTGTTGTATCCAGTTAGCTTGAAGGCCTCTCAGAAATGATTGATAAAGTCTGGTCAGATGACACCACTAGCCAGCTGGAAGCCACAGTCCAGTTCAGGAAACTTCTCTCTGATGGTACTTGACATGTGTATCGTGAGATGGTGTTGCTTTTTGTTTGTTTAGTGATTAACTTATTGTAGTTATAATATCTGTAGGGAAGAACTCAACCATGATAAAAATCATTAGAGCTGATGTCTTGCCAAGATTTGCTGAGTTCCTTTCAAGACAAGTGCTTCCTCAGCTCCAAGTATGTTGTCCAGGTTTCTTTTAATTTTTTCCCTTGTTTTTTTGTAAACAATCTTATATTGTGTATTCTTTTTGCAGATGGAAGCAGCATGGGTTCTTACCAACATAGCTGCATCTGATTATACAATGCTAGTTGCAGAATGTGGTGCTGTTCCAAAGCTGGTAGAGCTTTTAGGATCCCCAAATGCTAATATCAGGCATCAGGTGAAGTAATGATACCCCATCGTATATTTGCCTTTGAAATACCTTTCTTACTGATATTGTGGTTCTGATATGTTAAACAGGCTATATGGGCCCTTGGAAATATAGCGGCAGACATGCCTAGCTGCAGAGACACTGTTCTTGATAATGGTGCTGTTACACCATTACTTGCTCAATTTAAAGAAGATATGAAAGTTTCAGTTCTGAGGACTGCTACATGGGCACTGTCAAACCTTTGTTTTGGAAAATTACCGGATGAAGTGCAAGTAGGCCGCCATATCATTGCTGACATGTCCTTGTTAATGTGTGAATAAATAATTTGCTGAGAATCGGTTTTGGCTGATCATTGCAGGTGAAACCAATACTCGAAATAATCAGCCTTCTTATCCATTCTGCTGATGAGAAGATACTGGCAGATGCATGTTGGACCCTTTATTATCTATGCGATGGCGTGGAAGGTGGCGTCCAAAATGTATTAGATGCAGGTGTATGCCCTCAACTTGTAAAACTTCTGATGTAAGTTTGTGGACTCATTTTTGTAGTGCAGTTTCACATGTGAGAAAAAACCATATACTCATCATAACATACACTCTTTTGTTCTAAATTTAGGCATGCATCGGCTAATATTCTTCTACCTGTCATTACTTCACTCGCAAGAATTTCTGCCGGAGATGATACCCAAGTGCAGGTTAGCCAATTGATATATCATTATATTGTCTTTGTTCATCATCACTCTGTGGATTATCAATTAATTTCAACAGCCAGATCAGAGAGATGTGAAGTTCATATATCCTGTAGTTACATTTTAGCTGCCACGGGCCACGGCTATAGAAATCTAGAGAAGTTCTGCTGCTTCCGTCATAAATGTTATGTATTTGTTGTAGTTTGCAAGTCTGCTGTTCCCCAGGAAATTTATATATTATGTCTAATGTTTTCTACAGGCTTAGCTGATAAGTTTGTTTTGGCTTGTTGAACCTGTGCAACAATGTTTTTCAGGTCATAATAGAAAAGGGCATTCTTCCTTGCTTGGCCCAATTACTAGCACGAAATTATCCAAAGCTCTTCAAGAAACAAGCTTGTCTAATTGTTGCTAATATTGCTGCTGGCAGCAAGGATCAGATTCAGGTTATACATTGATTGCATTTTTTTTATTGGCCCCATGCCAACTGGACCTTGTACAGTTATGCTATTATTATCTGATGACTTGAAATTCTTGATAGGCAGTAATTGATGCTGATGTTATGAACCATGTCGTTGTCCTACTAAAGTCCTCGGAAACAGATATCCAGAAGGAGGCTGCTTGGGCCATATCAAATGCTGCGTCTGGTGGTTCAAGTGATCAAATCCAGTAAGTTCTAGCCTGTGGTTATCTGGCATTCTAGTACTCTTCATATGCAATCTGAATGTATTTCTTGTGCATGATGTTGATGACTTTTCACTCTCTGACCACAGATATTTGGTGAGCTGGGGGTGTTTGGAGCCACTCTGCAATGTCCTCAAGTACCAAGATGTTGATCTTGTATATACTTGCCTGGAAGGCCTTCAAAATATACTCGAGGAGGGTGAGATCGGGAAGCAGGGCAAGGAATCCGCCACGAACCCATATGCGCAGTTTATGCTAGAGAATGGGGGCTTGGACAGTTTGGAGAATCTGCAGGATTTCGACAATGATGCGGTTTACAGGTTAGCCATGAAGCTGCTCGAGAGTTATTGGGACGAGGAAGTAAGCGATGACGACGCAGCTTTGCCGGCTCCCAAAGACAGCTCTGCAGAGACCGTGGAGACGGTACCAGAAGATGCTGTGCAGCCACCGGTACCAGCGCCCAACGCTGATGAGACTGAGTGATCTCAGACTCTGCTGCATTGCTTCAGCTAAATCATGGGTCTCTGCATGATTAAGTATCAATTCATATGATCATGGGCAGTGTAGAGGGAAATGTATCAAGGCCAGATGCATGCCACTTTAGTGTGCAACTTTTTTCTGTCATTAAATCTCTGTAGGATGTACCAGTACTGAAAACATGCGCAGGAAATTGAACTCATTTTGACATGTGTCCTCTATTTGGTGAAAGTGGTCGTGTGGTGTCAGGGCCTCAGGGTAGGGGTATTGGTAACTGCATGATCTCTGTTCGACGCTGCAATGTTGACCATGTGGTTAATTGCAATTACCTAAGAAGGGGTGAAGTTCTGTTTCTGAACTAACAGAACATTTGTCTACCGACCATGTGTACAAAACATCATTGACGTGGCGAATTATATTTCTCACGATTAGGCGTCGCTTCACGCGCAAATATGGCTTTGCGAGGCTAACCATGGTAAGGTAGCTTAGCCAGTTTTGGTTCGTGTTTTATGATGGCAAGTTGCCAACCTCTGGCTCCACGATAGACAGACACGTATACATGATCTTGTAATTTTGACTGAAGGCCATATACAGCGTTCAGTACCACTCATTGGCTCCCATCGATCGATCGCTGTCCCAAGATATCTCTATGTGTGTACGGGCTAAGATTACGTCCAAATTGCATGCTTGAACTGGCAAGTTTCGGAGAAATTTGGCAAATGACATTTTCACAGAGAGGTAGATAGATGCTGCAAAGTTGCCCATCGGATAGCTACTACTCCTTGGTCCCAACACAGTTAATCAACAGGCTCACTGGCTCAGGCTTTGCATACAAGCATGGAATGTTTCATTTCTTTCTTTCTGGATAAGATGTGTGGCCATTCGTAGTGCATTTTGAGGATGAATGGATGACATGCCATCCATTTCCGTGACACGTCATGTATATGACTGACATGCCATCCATTTCCGTGACACGTCATGTATATGACGTGTCGGCCGTGTCGCCATCGATGATCGATCTTTCAGTATACAATGACTTTGCTCTATATGTGTTGTCTACTTCAAATGCAGACCTTAACCAGACGACTTGTGTACTGCTCCGAGGCGATGCATTAGACTTTTGCTCTTTTGGAGTCGTCGAGGTGCCTTTTTCAAAAGTTAGTACTTCTTTGATCTGACTAGAGGAGTTTATGATGATGACTGCGATATGTAGAAGCTAGCTAACCACACGGAGAAGAAAGAAAAGGTTCGTGCATGCATATACTCCCTCCGTTCCTAAATGTAAGATGTTTTAGATACTACACATGTTGTCTAAGTGCATACTAAAATAGATGAACATACACATGACATGTGTCTAAATACATTTGTGTACATGTGAATGTGGACAAATGCAAAAACATCTTATATTTAGGAACGGAGGGAGTATATCTTTTGTGGATCAATCTAGATAGCTAGCTACTGTATATCTGATACACGCATGCCGTGAACTCTCAGAACTCCACTAGGCTTTCAGACGATTGTTTTCGAGCACAGGAGTTCGTCAGTTCGGTTCAGTTCCAGCGAAAAGAAGCATATGCAGTGTGAAGGTGCAAAGGTTTTGGTTGGAGAAAAGGTACCGCAATCGGCACGAGCTAGGCGTGCGCGACGCGGCCGGCGTTGATCTCGCCATGTGCTCTCGCGGCGCGCACCGCCTCTTCTCCCGTGTGGTCCAGTCCTCCAGGACCGCCGCCGGCTGCCGCGCGTGTCGCGCGGTCGCGCCTGTGAGGCTGTGTACATGTATGAGCTGCAGGCCGGGCGGTGGGTACGTGGCCATACCTGATCCTCTACGATGATGGATGATCATTTGTGTTGCTGTATGAGAAGTCTCGATCGACTTATCCAATCCGAGAACTACTTGGCAATCAATGGGAATGCGTCGCACTACTGGCCTCAAGTACCAATCCTTCATGTTAACTATGTCATTCCTCATGCCAATCGCTGTTGCCAACAAACAACCATGCGAGACTCTGATCGGGAAAAAGCTCATACTGCAAGTACCTGCAGACACGTACGCCATGGATGCATGCATTTGCTGCCTCTCCCGTTTCTGAACCCAAGGGCGAATTACAGGCAAACAGCTAGCTCCACTGAACCATCGAATCTGTCTGCTCCAAATTAAGAAACCGATCGAGGAGGGGGGAATGGCAAATTTTCCCTGAACCCTAATGGCCGGCAGTCGGGCACTGCAGTCTGCAGAGAGAGAGAGAGAGAGAGAGAGACTGACCAAACCGGGCCCTAAAATTCGACTGAACCTAGTCGGCTAATGCGCTTAATTCCACCGTCAAAATCGAACCAAACTTTGGACTCGTTCTCCTGATCCAGTAAAGGAGCAGAACACGCGCGCACATCAGAGTGTAGTTGAACCAGAACAATCAATCAATCATTGGCGCATCGATGCGTTGGCGCGCTTTAATTTCCTCTCGTTTTCTCAGGTGACCTCGAAAAGAAATCCGATCCTAAGCGCGAACTGCTCCTAAATGTGTGTGAACTTGTCATGCTGGACATGCTAAACTGCTAAAGCGATACAATATCCGAACGGCCGCACACAGATATTAAGCCCGGCCCACTTGCGCCGCTGCTGTTGCTAATCATGCGCCTAGCGTACGTGGCATGTCTTGATTGCGACTGTTAATTAGTGCTATTCTCCAATTCGATCACCTGGGGCATATGCTTGGTTAATTCTGTACGATCGAGTGATGGCGAGTGGCACTAGCCATGATCAACCAGGACAGATACGAGAGTGTTTAGCACTGGATTTGGATTGGCAGGAGAAGTCGATCTGCCGCCAGTCCGTACGTAAGTTCAGGGTTTAGCCAAAAGATATGTCTATCTATAGAGGAAGGTGACTCGTATCCGAATCGGCATCGATTATTTTTCAGAGCTTAATTTGAAGGGACATGTGAGTGAATGGTTTTCTGATACAAAAATGTGGTCACCTTCGAACACGAGATCAATTCGTTTTGTAGCTATTTTTTTATATAGTGATTGCTTGCGTCGTCACCATCGATCTCCGGCCTCATGATATTTATTGATCTACTTCTCGTTTTAAATATGCGCAACGCTTGTACTGCGCATGTGAATTATCAATTATGTGTTATGATAAGATATTAGAGCTCGATCACAAGTGATTAGTGATTACTGATCAACTAACACAGCCTAGCTAGCTCATCAGAGGTTCTTGGTTTAAGTTTTATTGCGGCCTGAGGCCCTCATGCAGATATCATCAAGTACACATCTGGTTACAAACCAATCACTCCGTATTTACCCAGGAAAGAATGGAGCAAACTAGAGGAAAAAATGAACGACACCAGCACATTACACGTACTGAAAAGTGAGTGAAAAACAGATGTACTAGTGAAGTATGGTAGTAAGTTAATTTGAGAGAAGACGGGATTATTGGGGCGCTAAGATTACTGAACGCTCCGATAATAACCTTCTCCTTAGTTGCTCTTTCTTCACATCCCCAGCATCTGCGTGTACCACAGGTCGTCGCCCGCGCAGGCGCCCCACATGGTCTCGCCGCCGCCGAACTCAAGTCCGGGCAGGCCGACGTCGGCGTACAGCCCAGTATGGAACGACGACTGATCCGACCAGCACGTGTCGGCGCCAAACAGCTGCGACCCTGCCTGCTGTAGGTGTTGTTGCTGGTTCATCAGGCCGCCGCCGTGCGCTTGCGGCGGCTGCCACACCGCCATGTCGCGCATGTCAGCACAAGTGCTGCTGTAGTTGCTGTAGGATCCGTCATCACACCCGGGTGCGCTCTCGGCAGTGGCCAGCACCGGCGCCGGCTGGGAGGCGAGCTGCACCTGCACGCCTCCTTCGGTAGACGCTGACGAGGACGAGACGGCCGTGGTGCAGGACAGCTCCATGTCAGCGCCGGCGCCCGGGACGAGGTTGAAGACGTCGTCGTCGACGGGCCAGCTGCAGTACCCATCCGCCATGACCGGCAACACCGCCGACGACGAAGTGTGCGGGACCACCGCGCCGTCGGCGGAGTTGGAGGTGGCCTGGATGCGCTCGAGGAGGCGCGGCATCCAGAGGCAGCGCACGAGGTCCCTGAACCGCTGGCCGCCGACGTCGCACCCGAGCCGCCGGGCGTGCCGCTGCACCCGCGTCCGCCAGTAGTTCTTGATCTCGTTGTCCGTCCTCCCCGGGAAGTGGAGCGCGATCTTGGACCACCGGTTGCCCCACCGCGCGTGCAGCTCCAGGACCAGCAGCTGCTCCTCCGCCGTCATGCCGCCCCGCCGCAGGTCCGGCCGCAGGTAGTTCAGCCACCGCAGCCGGCAGCTCTTCCCGGTGCGCCTCAGCCCCGCGCGGCGCGCCAGCGCGTTCCACCGGCCCTCGCCGTGCGCGGCGATGTAGTTGGCGAGGAGCACGTCCTCGTCCACCGTCCACGGCCCGCGCCGGAGTTCGTCCGCCGCCGCGTCCTCGCTGCTCATGTCTCGCTGATCATACGCCATCTCCACAACAGTCAAGTTTGGCTATACGGATGGACCGATGATCAAATGATGAGATGATGAAAAGGGCGGGAGAGCCATCAACCAAGGATGTGCTTATATAGAGGATGGGCTCTACTTCAGTGTACCTCCTCCCCCAAATTTAAAAGGGTAATTTAGTCTTTTATCATTAGTTAATCCCTAAACTCGTTTTAATTTGGTCTCCGCATGCTGAGTTCTCATACGCGACCGCCAGGGACACGAACGCTCTGTGCAGCTTCATCGCACACGTCACTGACGCCATGCGGGCCTCGGCATCCGGGGTTGTTCTCAACACGTTCCATGGAAGCGTTGGAGGTGGCCAATATACAAGACGCGTTGTCATGTCCTGTCATCGTTGTCGACCCGCTGCTGCGCCTGCGTCGTACCGTGGCTGGACAAGCACCTGCCGCGCTCTATGCTGTACGTGAGCCTGGGAAGCGTGGCCACCCAGTGGCGGAGCCAGCTCCCTGCGACCCTAGACAACTGCCCGGTCTTGGCCGCTCAGCATCCATGGGACACAGTGCAGATTTGCATGGTTTTGCTGGGCAAAACATCAATTAGGTGGACACAGCTGGTCTTGCCCACGCTCCGATGGCCGGCTAGCTCCGCCACGGTGGCCACCGTCGACCGTGGCGTGTTGGAGGAGATGGCGTGAGGCCGCCGCGTGCACGCAGGACTGCGCCAGCCAGCGCCACCGTCCGGGAGCAAGCTATCATCGCCTTCCTCGACCGACCAACGGCGCGACGAGCCACAATGCCGTTGCTGGCATCGGGAGGGAGCTCGCCCATACGGGCTTGGGTTTGGATCTCAGAGGTCCAATCTAATTAGAACGAGTTTAATGATTAATTAATGACAAAAGACCAAATTACCCTTTAAATTTTGGGGAGGGGGTATACTGAAGCAGAACCCAGCATAGAGGAGAGGAGTGAGGGAGAGATCAGTTTACTAGCAGTAGTGGGAGGGGAGGTAGCTTGGTTGGCTTGGCTTGGACTTGAAAGGAGTCGAACAATTGGACTAGACGACGGTGATGATGATGATGATGGAAGGCAGGGGAGCACGCCGCAACCGTGGAAGATTAGTTTAAGCATGCACACACTCATCTGATGATGAGTTGAACTCCAGAAAAGCCAAAAGTTGAGGCGTGATTTGTCTATCTTTTGGAATTAGAGCACCAGATTAACGATGCTAACCCGGGCGCACACGCCAAGCTAGTTTAACTGATTGTACGGGGCTGCTTTGGTCTCTATCCAGCATATCACCCCTTCTCTGGTTTTAGATCCAAAGCATTACGCCTAACTCTTAAATTACTGAGCCATAAATGGCAGATACCAAGTGCTGAAGCTTGAGTGTCGCCATTGCAGACCAACACATAAGTTGAAGTTCATATTGTGTTTTAAAATAAATACTAAGTACTACCTCTGTCCCAAATTATAAGACGTTTTGATGGGCTAAATTAACCTACCAAAATTTCTTATAATTAGGGACGGAAGTAGTAGTACACAAATATCATTTGCCCTTAGTGTGGGTGTCGCAGACTTTTGTACTAAAACATGTAAGAATCTCTTCCTATTACTCCCTCCGTTCACAATTACTCTGTGTTTTGGATTTAGTCAAAGTCAAAATTTGACCAAATATGTAAGAAACATATGAAAACCTACAATATAAAATTAATATTATTAGAATGATCATAGTTTTTTTTTATAAATGTTGATATTTTCTGTATATACTTGGTCAAACTTTCAAGTTTTGACTTTAAGAAAACACATAACACATGGTAAATAAAAGCAAACATAGTACATTTGTTTTAGTGTGATTAAACAGATTGATTTGGTTGTCAATTTGTTATTCACTATGTCAAGTTTAGTGATTACTATAACGAGTAAATAGTTGTACTTAGTAGTGTTACTTGGTTTTTATTAGTAGAGAGTTGCAGCTTATATGAGAGCAAGTTCACACACCGAATTTGTCGTCCATCTTTCTCCTTCATCCCTCTCTCGTGAGAAGCATTGTGCCACTCGATTCTTAGCTGGATGAACTTCTCGTTGTGCATCAAGGAGTGGAATAGAAGCGGTGATCTCCGAGCCTTTACGGCCACGAGAACTTGAACGACACAACAATACGGTTTCTGGCACCACCAGGGGAACCCTATTCTCTCTCAATATCGAGGGCGTCCACGTACGATTAGTCTAGGCCACAAGAGAGATAAGGAACACATCAAAAGCGAAAATTGCTAACCAGACTAGTCAGGAACTATAGCGCCAAAAAATCACCCCATGTTTTCTCTAGCCACATTTACATACCGTTCATAGCTCACCTGACGCCAACCCCTCCCCTGCACCTGCAACACGGAGACGTGCCTCCAAGAAGGTTATGACACTTATGTGTCATCATCGACCAAACCAATAGTTTGGACTTCACGCTTGGGAACAGAGGAAAGGAAGGAGAGGCTTCGACTAAACCTCTATGTAAGAAGATCGCACTTGTGGTCGTTTTCATCGTGAACGTCGTCGTAGCCTAGAGTTTAACTGACCACTCCAACTAGCACCAATGATCCAGATCGAGGTCGAGACATTTGGGACAGGAAGGATAGATTAGAGACAACAACCTTTAGATCTCGCATAGGAGAGGCTGACGAGTGATCTCCACACCGCAACCAATGACGACCACCACCTTGATTGCTCTGCTTCCAAGGTAGCATGGCAATGCCCCCAAGCGCCACTCAATTTTATAGAGTCAATGTCACCATCTAAAGCCCTCCACACAAGCTGAGGAGTGGCGAAAGCCTTGACACACCACCTTCCTCGACAGGGGCGGACCCAGACATTATTTTCAGTGGGGGCAAATCATGTGACTGGGGGCCATCCTTGAATAAACTTGCAAAATTTGAGTATATTTCTATGGAAATTTGTGCAAATACTACTAGAATTCAAAATTTTGAGTGGGGGCATAGGCCCCACACGGGTGTACATGGGTCCGCCCCTGTTCCTCGATGATTACACGGGTTTGCCCTACATCTCCCTTAGGCAGCGGCGAGAGTAGGGGTGGCTGTGAGGCTAGGGTTTCACCCTCGTGTAGCCACCCAGAGGGTGACGCAAAGGCTGGTATATAGTGCACAAAGAAAATTCCATACTCTATAGCCTTGTTTCCCAGTAGTGTTGGTCTTACACAAATAAGCATCAACACTAGTGACTCCAACTAGCACCCTTATACATTGATCCAGAGGACCTAGGATGGAGATCTAGTAGCATGGGACGAGAAGGATGGATTAGAGACAACACCCTTTAGCCTAGCGTAAGGCGAACGGGAATCTCCACACCGCAATCAACGACCGCCGCCACTCAGCTTGTTTTGCTGCCAAGGTAGCATCAAAATACCCCGGAGGTCTACTCAATTATTATAGACTCAACGCCTCCATCTAAAGCCCTCCACACTAGTCGCGGAGTGGCGAAAGCCTTGGCACCACCTTCATTGATGACTACACGGGTTTGTCCTACACGCCTCCCTTAGACTCAAGTGAGAGTAGGGGGTTGACACGAGGCTAGAGTTTCACCATCGAGTAGCCGTGAGAGGGTGACTCGAAGGCCAGTGTATAGTGCATAAATAAAATTCTAGACTTTGTGGCGTTTGCCAGTAGTGTTGTCTTAGAGCATCTCCAACCACGGTGGGTAAATTTGCCCCGACGTGTCCGCTGAGGACCCTCAAAAGTGTATGTACGTGTACATCCATGTCCCTCAAAATGTTCGATCAATTGCATTGAATGTGATTGGTGGAGATAGACAAAAGAATAATAAAGAAAAAAAGTGATACCAAGTGGACTGTCCAGACATGTTCGAACACCCTCAAACCCAGCCCATATATGAGCTGACTATGGAGTGTGCTGGAAAGTCCGGACACATAGGGACGAAATGGGGTCCGGTTGGGTGGCACTTTTCCTTCTCTCTCTTGTCCAGGTTGTCCATCGGACAAATATGGAGAGTTTGAGGAACCGGTTGGAGATGCTCTTAGACAAATAAATCTTATTCTTTGTAAGATTTAGTAAAGTATGCAATATCAAAACAAGAAACATTCGAGTTTTGTCATCCCAATTTTTTTCCTGATTCATGGACATATGGATTTGTCCTACTCTACTGAAGATAAGCACATATGCATGCCGGCCTAGCTAGCTAGCGGTATGGTGCTCTCAATTATACTATCATTCAGCCAACTGCTCGAACTGTAATAATGAAGCAGGATGTTTCAATAACCGAAATAAAAAACAATCTGTCGAAATAATAGAGCAGGAGTATGGCCAGATTCCACATCGAAGATGAGAGAAGTTGAAATTCTTGCATGCAGATGCAGTAGCACAGTTCGGATTGGATTGGTTTTGTTTGGTATTGGTGCACGGCTGTTTTGTCAAACCCGTCAGCAGTAGACTATGGTCTCCCATATGACGCAGCAGATAGATGTATGCATCTCTCAAAATATACTGGAGTAGCTAGCTAATACCACAGTCCAAACCAAGCGCTGTCCTTGACAATCTTATAATCTGACGCCGTACGACCTAGATCGGTCTATGCTGGTGTTCGATCCAATCCGGTACCGTAGTCGCATCGATCGCCAGTCGATCTATGGTGACCGAAATCGAGCTGGCTAGTCTTGGCGTAATCTTGCACATCTTTCAACTGAGCTACATATATATACACATCCCGTTTCTCATATTTTTTTAGTGGTTCTCAAACTGAGCTAAAAAATAGAATCAATCAGAAAAGGTTCATAAGTATCCATTTTTCTTGTTATCCTAACAATGGCATGAAACCAACATAATATGACACCATATCTGCATAAGAGGAAAAAACATTCTTATTTCTCAACTACACTTAAAAAAATCATAGTTTACTAGTTTAGTTTCTCAAATCTAATAAAAATAAGTATTGGTCATTTCTCAAGTATTAGAGACACCTAGATCTCTCGCTTCACTATAAATTGTTTTGACGGTAACGTGGCATCATACTCGCACATGTGCGTCATCACAATCAGTGGTGGATCTAGCGCCCCTCCAGCCCAAGCGGCCGCCTGAGCTTGCCGACGGTGCAACCCCTGCGTTTTAGTATTGTCTATAGCGAGTTTTTTTTCTCAAAATATGGGATATTTAACTCGTTTGTCGAGACTTACATAAGTTTTTCGCTCTGCCAGTGATCACAATACAAACAAAATAGAGAAAATGGGAGACATAAAAGCATGATTTTTTTTAGGGAAAAGCATATATATATTTTAGAGAGTTGCAAAAGAGTTTAGAATATTTAAAATTATAACTACTAAAAATATTTTACAAAGGCAGGGAATTTGGTAAATTTTAGAAAATTGTGGAATCTGGTAAAGCTACTAAAGGTTTATTCTATATTCCATTGTCTAAATTGAAAAAAAAAGATAATTCTTTTAGGATGTTCGTGACTGTGTAAATTTCCTACCATTTATTTTCTTCTTAAAATTTTACATTTTATGCTTTATAAGATTTTCCGGTAAATATTGTTGCAAAAGAATGTTTTTAAATAAGATATAGTCGCATGTTTTCATTTGTTTTTGCTAAGTTTATGATTCTTTTTACCCATCGAATTAGTTGAGTATATTCAATAAGAGGTCATCTTTTTATCCTTCATATCCCCTACTTGTCATATTTTATTATTTCGCACTCGTGTAGAACAACGTCGCCACGATATCGTAAGAAACACTTTGAATGGCCGTATGATTCAGATCATAAACCTAGACGATTTTGACACTTTTGTGACCAAGAATTTAGGACCAAACTCGTTTCGACTTACCAATAGCTAGCCGACGATCCAAGAGTGTACGTTTTGGGTACATGCCAGGATAGCTGCTAGTGGAAAAGCGGGCGCTTGTTAATGCAAAAGCTAGGTAGCACGCGTGCCAATTACAGTTAGTTTTTCCTTTTCTTATTCTTCTTCTAGTTTGATCGTAAACCACGCGCATAAGTTACTAATTTGTAGTCGAGTCAGTCAGTATTTGTAGGCTTCGAAGTTCGAAGGTTCAGCGCGAGCTGCATGCGTAATGTGGTAACTTGTTTCACATAAACTCCGGCGGCCGCCCCGCGCTTTTACGTGTTCAAATTTAGGATGCTGCGCACTGCGTATACATAGATCAAAGATAGAACAATCAGCTCGCCGTTTAGTAGCTACAGAAAGAGGAGAAGATCACGGTGTCAAAAAGTATAAACCGCTTCTGAATTTTGTCAAACTCAACTAACTATATATATATGGAGATTTAGCACAGTATACTTGCGTATTACTAATCAAATTAATGGAATAATCATTCATCGAAGACAAGTATCTGGAACACACCAGGATATATACTAGCTGAAGCTGAACCTTTTAGGACACCATGCATGCAGTGCAGCGATCTGCGTTCTCGATCGGATGCAACGAGGAAAAAGGCCATGCATGCAACATCTGATACACGAGGGGATCGAGCTCAAACTCAACTAAACTTCTACTGATAAAAGCAACCTTGTCCCGGGTTTAAGGACACGCCCAAGAGCCTGTCCCTTAAAGCAGAAACAACATGCCTGATATGATTAGACTAGTTAACTACGCGCCTCAGTGCCGTTGCCTATATATGGCTGCTGCTCCTACATTTTCATCAAACTCGTGTGTGTGTGTGTGTGGAATAACAAGTACTAATAAATAAACTAGAGTTGCTTTCCCCCTTTTAGTTCCATGCTTTCCTTTCTTATCTTGTCTCGTTCTCGATCGACCGTGTCTTGTTTGAGTGAAAATAAAGAAGACCTTTAATTAGCAGCGATCCGTATATCCCGATTTGTTTATGGTGGTGCATGCCTCCGTCGATCGTTGAAGTGAAAGGAACCGGCGACGAAACATGACACTTGTTGGGCGTACATAAGTGTTTGGATCGAACCCAAGAGAATACGAATTTGGTGCTTGGCCTTTTCTCTGCATACACTTAGATAATTATTAAGCCTGCTAGCTAGCTTCACGATGGTAGCTTTAGTTAGAAAGCTGAAGTTAATCTTTGCAAGCAACTTCGCTGTTCCTCCTTTATCAACACACGTGTTCAGTTCTAGTAGTTCCCATGCTAATTAAAGCGAAGTTTTACGGCATATGACTGAAACATTTATCCACATATACAAAGTTCCAGTAAAACACAATGGTATATTATCTATACTTTAGATCAAAGCACCCCACCGGTGACTCTGCTTGTTGCAAGAAATGAAATGACGCACATGCATGATTGGGTTCTGCAGTACTCTGATTAACCAAAAGTAAGCTAATCTTCCTTTTGTCATGAAGCTAGTTTCTAGGATTCCTTGGCAGCAGGCATCGACCTGGGTGGCCAATTGTTAATCACAGTGTGTGAATTGATCCATGCTAATTGCGGCGCAACTAAATTATTGGGTAGTATACCCGGCCAGTTGTTAACTCATGCTCACTGAAGTACAATTACGGAAATATAATATGCACTGTTGCAGTTAATTTTATTAGGATACTACACCCGTACTCCACTCATAAATCATTAGATTTCAGTGGCTGCCACGGCATCCATGGTCATTACGGACGGCGACTCCGGGTGCCGGGTGGGCAGAACTGCCTGTCTTATTCTGCCCAGACTGGCCATGGAGCAAATAACATCAAAATGGCAGTGTTAACTGTAAGTTGCATGCATAACCGCAGCATGAAAATGATGGGTGCCCTAAGAAAGTCCGAGGTTTTTTCCCTCAGATAAGTAAGTCCAAGTTTGAACCATGCATCTTAATTTGACTCGAACTCCTTTAAGAACTTTAGACCCTTGACTGTCCGAATGCATAGATAACACCATTACCATCTACCACATTACATAGTATTAAATCAAACGAGCACTAAACCGGTGCATCTGTGGTGAGCAGTGACCAGGCTGACGACGAGCTATTACTAGTAGCTTTTGACATCTGAATTTAGAAAGGAAACAATAGGCAATTCAGGGAGAGGTCTTGACTTACGTGATGTGCTGAGTCGTTAGTGCGAGCCGTGCTATAAAAAAAATGGTACCGGGTACAGAATGTGGTTTTTAAAAATGTGATGTACTGAGTCGTCAAAAGGGGAAATAAAAGAGTCGTCGTTGCAGGTATGCAAGTTTCAATGCGAGGTCCTTGCAGAAAACGACGTACGTAGATGCTGGGATGAACGAGCATGATCTTCTCTTCTAGGAGGAACACATGGAGGTTGACTGTTATGTATGTAGTCAGACAGATGATTTTAGCAGCATAGTTAATCACTAATCAGTGGGGTATGTAGCAATTCGTAGTGGCTGTGAGACCGTGCGTTGAACAAGTGTTGATTCAGGAGGAGAGATTTTTTTCACTCTGAACATTTACCAGCCCATTCGCAGCAGCAGTACAACACTTGACAAATCTAGTCGTCGACGGCGAGCGCCGCCCCAACGGCAACCCCGGCACGCAGCGCGGACCTTCAAGGGAGCCGCGCCGAGACGACGACGAAGACAGGGACGATGGCGACCGCAACCGCGGCCGCGATGAAGACCGGCGTTCCCTGCGCGACCGCATCATGGGTCGGAGCCGCTCCCGGGCCAGCCGCGACCGGACCAGCGGCGCCGCCAGCGACGGGCGAGGCCATGGCCGCCACGACTCTAGCCGCGATGGCCAGCGCTACCGCCGCGGCCTTGCCACTGACTCGTCCCCGAGCCCGCCGCCCAGCCCAAGAGGAGGTCCTGCGCACCAGCAACACCCGCTCGACCGTCCAAGATCAAGCTCGCCGTCCTCTGTGCTCCCGACGCCCTCCGATGACCGTGCGCGGTCTGCGAGCGGGCCTCCTGGCTTCACCGCGTCGCCGACCCCGCTGCTCCAAACTGAAGATGCCACGCCAACGACCCCTGCCATGACAGCTTCGGACGCTTCATCGACTCCTGGCTCCGCAGCACACAGCCTCCAGCCAATCTTCAGGTCCAAGATGAAGGCTCTGCTCTCGACGCCGCCGTCTTCTCCACCAAAGGCCCCTGCTGCCAGGCGCAAGACGATCGTCGGCTGCTCGTACAGCCGGTCCAGCGTCCGGCTGAACCTCAAGGGCCGCCGTGTGCCGGTGGCCAGGCTCGCGGAAGAATTGATCTGTCGCCGCATGGGAATTGTGCAAGATGGGGAGCCGGTCACGGAGCAGGCCGTGGCGGAGTTCGTCCGCCTCTTCCAGGGGCAGTTGCCGAGCACCATCCTCGCCGCGCTGCGGGCGCTGTTCCACCTCGACTGCGCCGGAGCCAACGCCGTTGAAGATGCCCTTCTCAACCATGGAGGTGGAGGCGCTCTGGACCTGACTGATGCTGCCGAAGACGAGGCCGCGATCGAAGCCTGATGACAGCTCGAGCCTTCGAGTTCTATAGAGTTTCAACTGTTTCCATGTTAGATCGATCCACTAAGTTTTTGTTTCTGTTGCCCTTGCCGATGCTGAGTACCTGGCGCATGTGCTGGCTACTGTTGCTGTTTGTTCCTGATCGATCTGATCAACCTGGCTCTCTGTTACCCCGGCTCTAGCTCCTGTTAGATGTTTACTACTGTTTTAATGGATGAACTCATGAAGCTGCTGTGTTTCCTTTGCTGGAACGTGAGGGGTTTAAATGACCCTGACAGACAAACCGTTGTGCACGACGTCGTTGCTTCATCCTCTTGTCACATAGTATGCCTCCAGGAGACTAAACTACAAAATGTGGATCCTTTCACTGCTAGCTACCTGGGAGGTGGTCGTTTGCGTGGTTTTGCCCAGCGCCCTGCGCTTGGAACCAGAGGAGGAATCCTTCTTTTGTGGGATGAAAATATGATCAACATCACCGATGTCCAAGCCACCGAGTTTTGCCTCTCGGCTAAATTAACCTCGACACACTCCGATGCTAGCTTCAAGATCACAACGGTCTATGGTCCTACACTTGCCTCGCGAAAAGAGGATTTCTTTGCCGAGCTCTTAGCATCAAAACCTCCGCGGGCACAATGTGGTTGGTCCTTGGTGACTTCAACCAAATCTATAGAGCAAGAGACAAAAACAACACCAACATCAATAGACGGCGAATGAACAAGTTCAAAGCTACACTTGACAATTGTGACCTCAAACCTATACACTTGCAAAACCGGCGTTTCACGTGGTCAAATGAACAAGCAAACCCCACAATGTCAAGAATCGACGGTGCTTTTTGCAATCCGGAATGGGACCTTAGCTTCGGAAACCACATCCTTCATGGCCTATCCTCCTCGCTATCCGACCATTGTCCCCTTTTGCTTGCCGATGACTCCGGGCCGCGCCGTCCACGCTCTTTTCGCTTTGAAAACTTTTGGACTGCCTTCCCGGTTTCAAGGAGATTGTCACGGAGGCTTGGACCATGCATACGCCACACCAAGAGCCATGCCAAATACTCTTCCACAAGCTTAAAAAAACGGGGCCAAATTAAAAAGATGGAGCCAAAGCTTCTTCTCCAACGCCAAGATCCAAACGCACATGGCTCTCCTCATTATCCTACGCCTTGATGAGGCCCAAGACTTCCGGCCTCTATCCCCGGAAGAAAGAGACCTCCGTGCTCGCCTCAAGCGGAAAGTTTAAGCCTTGCGGTGGTTGAGCGCTCAAGGAAGAAGCAATGCTCACGTGTTACTAATGTTCGGGAGGGAGATGCAAACACAAAATATTTCCATATCCGTGTCAATGCGATAAGGAGAAAAAACCACATCCACCGGCTAAGACGTAACCATGGTTGGGTCACATCTCATGAGGAAAAAGAGGAGCTTGTGCACGATCATTTCCATGCGGCTATGAGGAGAGGCCCACCCCGCGAGCTAGACTTCAATTGGGAAACCTTTGATCACCCAAATGTCAATCTTAGAGAGATGGATGCGCCGTTTACGGAGGAGGAGGTACTTCCGCCATCAAGCAAATGCCGGCGGATAAGGCTCCGGGCCCCGATGGTTTCACCGGTGCTTTCTTTAAAGCAACTTGGGACATAATCAAGATGGATGTCATGCGTGTCATTCACCTCTTTGGCAACCTACATTCCGACAACTTCCATTGGCTAAACTCGGCGAATGTGGTCCTCATACCAAAAAAAGAGGGGGCCGAATGCATATCGGATTTCCGCCCCATTAGCTTGATACACGCCATCGCCAAAATCATTGCCAAAGTCTTGGCTACCCGGCTAGCCCCTCACATGAACACCTTGATCTCTCCCGCTCAAACCGCATTCATAAAAAATAGAAGCATCCATGATAACTTCATGTTCGTGAGAAACTTTGCTAGGAAGCTTCACCGCAACAAGACTCCGGCGCTCTTCTTCAAGTTGGATATACGCAAAGCTTTCGATGCCGTTCGATGGGACTACCTTATAGATCGCCTAAGATGGCTTGGCTTCCCGGGTCGGTTTTGTGATTGGATCTCCGCCATTCTCCGCACTTCCACTTCGAGGATCCTCCTAAATGGGGTGCCTACCTCCCCCATAAGGCACGGAAGAGGACTTAGGCAAGGCGACCCACTCTCTCCGCTACTTTTCGACATTGCGATTGATCCACTCCAACAAGTTCTTGAAATTGCCACGGCTGGAGGAGACCTCTCTCGTCTACGGGGGCGTGGAGCTTTCTTTAGGATCTCCCTATATGCGGATGACGCCGCCATTTTTATGGCCCCAATCAAGGAGGAAATCACTAAGCTTGCGCACATCCTCGCTTCTCTCGGCAATGTCACGGGGTTGTGCACAAACATGTAAAAGACTTCCGTTGTACCCATCAGTTGTGGCGCCATTGACTTGGATGATGTGCTACAAGCTTTCCGGCTTCTAGGACCAGTTTTCCCATGCGATATCTTGGCCTACCGCTCTCCGTTTGGCAACTCAAGAGGGTTGACCTCCAACACCTTGAAGACAAGATTGCCGGCAAGGTTCCCATGTGGGCGGGGAAATACATCAACTCGGCGGGAAGGAGGGAGTTGGTTAGGTCGGTCATGGCCTCCCAAGGCATTTTCCACCAAACCTCTCTCAAGTTGCCCCCGGTTTCATCACCAAGGTCAACAATATCGAGCGCGCTTTCCTTTGGGCGGCCTCCGACAAGGTCTCCGGTGGCAAGTGCAAGGTTAATTGGAAAAAGGTGTGCCGTCCGACCGAGCTTGGTGGATTGGGGATACTTGACACGGTTAGATTTGGGGCGGCTCTAAGGCTCCGTTGGCTATGGCTTGAGTGGACGGACACCTCTAAGCAATGGATCGGTATGGGCAATCCTTGCACAAGTAAGGACTACGACCTCTTCTATGCTTGCACTACAATCACTATTGGTAACGGACACAAGGCGCCATTTTGGGACTCCCCTTGGTTGGACGGAAGAAGGCCTCGCGACATCGCACCTCTCATTTTCTTGATCTCAAAGCAGAAAAATGGTGTGTGCAAAAGGCCTTGAAAGATGATGCATGGATAAACCAAATAAACACCACCGACGGAGTCACTCTCGACCACATACAACAATTTGTTGCCCTATGGACCTCTCTACAACAAGTTCACCTTGATGAAGACGTCCCCGACACCATCACTTGGACCATGTCCTCCACGGGAGTTTACACGACAAGTTCGGCCTACCACGCGCAATTCTTAGGCACCATCTCATCCAACATGAAGAAGCTTGTGTGGAAGGTGTGGGCACCTCCCAAATGCAAATTCTTCGCTTGGCTTATCATCCAAAACCAGGTTTGGAAGGCGGACCGCCTAAGACGGAGGAGTATGCCAAATTGTGATATTTGCCCACTTTGCAAGCAAACGAGAGAGACGGCAGCCCACCTTTTGTTCCAATGCCGGTTCGCTAGGCGCATTTGGTGCATGGTGAAGGATTGGCTACACTTGTCATGGTTGGACGTCAACTCTTGGGACAACTTCAATTGTGTCCAAGATTGGTGGACTCACATGACCATGAATGACTCCGCTAGGCGAAAGGCGATTGCATCCCTCACAATGCTTATCTCTTGGGAATTATGGATCGAGTGCAACGCTAGAGTTTTCCGACACAAGTCCACCCTCCCTTCGATCATTTTGGGAAGGATCAAAGATGAGGCACAAACTTGGGTCAAAGCGGGTGCCAAGCATTTGGAGTTTATTTTACCGGGAGATTAATCCCCTTTTGAGTTTTGGTTGGGCCTTTTGGTCGGTGTTGTAAACAATGATAAAACCCCTAACTCCTCCTTAATTAATATATAGGGGCAAATCTTTTGCCTCATAAATTCAAAAAAAAATCTAGTCGTAGTTTGATAGACTCGCTCAGTGGGTTGGAGGGGGAGCAGATTATATCGGAGAACATCTTCCAAGGAGTGAGGGACATCGAGATGGTCTGACCAAATGGGTCGTACCTGTGCTGATCACAGTTCAGTTTGTTGTGGTCAAGTCCGACAGGTGTTGCACACACGCAGAAACGAACGAACGAATGGACCACTAACAATTTCCACGCAGTTAATAAAATTCCCCGCGTGATTAAGCAGGAATTTTGCTAGCACGATTCCTCTGAATGTCAGAGACGCACATCGCTAATCCTTGTTTCCTGACAGAGCAAAGCTGCAGTGTCTGCTAGTAGTGGTGATGCAAAGCAAAGCAAAATGGGCAGCTGAATAGTGTCTGCCGATTGATCTAGCGCCTAGAAGAAACTGCAACTAGAGACCTAGGGATAGTCGGCAATGGGATCGGATTAGACAGGCATCTGCTAGCTCCTTGTGCTTGCTGCTGTCTCTGCTTCCGGCAGCAGCAAACAGCGAATCCTGGACGTTTACTGTCGCGCATTTTCTTCCTTTCAGTCTTCTCCAGGTTCTGCAACACGGCACTCAGACCAGTATTTCTTTCACCTTTGATTAACGTCTGTACGTGAATCGGGATCTGTGCATCTCATCACCTCGGTTTTAGTACAACCGATTAGACTTTATTGATTAAGTAAACAAACACATCACATCAAAATGAACAAACAGTAGTAAAAAAATACTTGTGATAAAACTAAAAATTACGTCAGTGTTCTTCCACGTCGTCGTGTCAAGATTTATCTTTGCATCTCAATAGTCCACTATAATTCTTGAAAAAAAACCGTGGAAGGCAAAATATGCGTGAGCAAGATAAACCTCAAATTTTTTGTAAAGACGTAGCCATTCAAGGAATTTTGGCCTGAGACACACCCCTTGTAATGCTCATTATCAGACCGCTAGTTCGAAATCATTTTTGTCGGAAAAGAAGATAGGGAACACACAAAAAAATCAAATTGGAAAAACTGAGCGTATGGTTAGCTTTGCGATATGTCGGGTCAGTATTTCGGAGGTGCTCATATAGGTATGTGTTTATAGGTGTGAGTGTGTGTGTTTGTAAGCGTCTTTGTTTGTGTTTCTGAAAAAAGATCAAATTGGAGAACCACATAGGACACGTGTTTCTAAAAAAAAGATCAAATTGGAGAACCACATATGACACCATCATGCTGACCTGTCTGGTTAATGAAAGTTTATGGGTTTCCAGTTCAAAAAAAATGAAAACTCCACCAAACGACAAAACGCAGGGATCGAAAGTGGTTCATCCGCGGGACCGAAACATCACAAGCTCGCTGGGCCGTTCGGTGTTGCATAATGTCCTAGCGCAAGCCCAACCCACTCTTACATTCTTAGTCTTAGTGCATTACAGCCCAATACCCACGTTTTGTTTTTTTGAGGAATTCACTTCTTGGATAACGATGAGAAGACCAGAAGAGAATTACCAACCGAAGAATTCTCGGCAAGCCATCACCGACACGGCGGCGCCGCGCGCATGCATGCATCCATGGAAATGCTTGCACCTGCACTGCACCGCTAGTGGAGGCAAAAAGCCTTGGATGGCGCTCGTTCGAACTGACTAGTCATGTGTTAGTTTCAGTCCAAAAGGGTAGTCGATACATACATCCATGCATGAGCCATGCAAAGCGCGCGGCCGAGAAAACCAGAGGCTGGAGGGAAAATCAATCCCGCCCGTGGAATGGAGCTAGCTAGACTCCTGCATGATGAGCATCCATCATGTCGTTTGATTGTTTGTGCTATCAAACCTACCAACAATCAATAAAAATACTTATCGATCACCTTCCTGTTGTTGGTCAAGGCTAGCTATATACTCCTATGTAGCTATGCAAGTTTCTCACGTCATAATGGACTAGTATTCACCGTCAGAAATAAGGGGATTTCTAGTAGTGACTAATGCAGATTATGGGCGCATTCTCGCGAGTAGTTGTCCTTAAAGATAGGCAGCCTTCGCTGTCATTCTTGTTGTTGTTTTCTCTCTGTGCTTTGCTAGATCCTTTCTAGCGTGTAACTGAACTATTTTCTATCTTCTCAATTGATTTGGCAGAACACCTGCCCGTTATCCTTCAAAAAAAATAATGCAGATTATGCATATAGGTTCATCAAACACATGCATGCATCTGTCTGCATACCAGTGAATATGTGAAATTAAGCATATGAATTTGCGGTTGCGAGTTGCATTGTGGAGAACCTTGCTATATATGCACACAACACGCAAAGGCGGTGTGAAACAAACACTCAAGATTCAAGAAATAGGTCATATGAGGGGGTGTTGACGGCTTGACGACATGATCAAATGCTACTTGTAGTCGTGAAGAAACAAGGAGAGCCTATAGCATGCGCACTGGATACAAAACACGTGGTTGGCGTCAATTATACATGTTAGGTAGGTACAAGGGTTTTTTCATCTCAACTTGTCGGAAAGGGACACTCACCACCTACATGGGTCCGTCGATGATCTGTAGCTGGCTTTGCTCTCGTCCCCGGGTCCCAAGTCTTGCAGCCACCGGGCCGGCAGCCGGAGAGAACTGAGTGGATCACCCCATGCATTTCACTTTCAGAGTGTACTTGTGCAGCAGTACGTCCACTTCCATGCTGCATGGATTGTTCGGCAGCTAAGTTAGATCGAGATGTTTGAATTCAGGGGGTGAAGGGAACACGATCGAGTACGTACAACGACCAAAGGAAATGCATGCACATGCTCCAACCCCTTTCTCACGTCGAAGTGGAGTCTAAGTATATCTCAAAAGAATACAACACGGATGGAGCGGTGATCGATGGTGAATAAAAATGTTTTTTAAGTTCAAAAGCATATTTATTTGGTAGGTTTATATGTGCATTTTGTAATATGTGTCAGAATTGTGCATAAGTAGGCCGGGTTTGTAGTTGGACTGTAATTAGCGGAGGGTTTGGATCACCTACATGGGTCCGTCGATCTGTAGCTGGCTTTGCTCTCGTGCCCGGTCTCAAGTCTTGCAGCCACCGGGCCGGCAGCTGGAGAACTGAGTGGATCGTGTACTTGTGCAGCAGTACGTCCACTTCCATGCTCCATAGATTGTTCGGCAGCTAAGTTAGACCGACATGTTTGAATTCAGGGGGTGAAGGGAAAACGAGCACGTACGACGACCAAAGGAAATGAATGCATATGCTCCAATCCCTTTCTCCAGGTAGCGGAAATTCACTTTGTCACATGGCAGTATATGCTCCTCCCATCGGTTTAAACATTTTATTATTTTTCAAAAAATTAAACAAAAAATGGCCCGTACATATCGACGTTCGTTGGCACCGGTGTTCAAAAAATTAAACAAAAAAGATGTTCATGTTTTCAGAAAAATACTCACAAATTCCAAAAACTATTATTGAACATGTTAATGTGTTTCGGAAAACTGTTCACGGTCACATGAAAATATGTACAAAATTACCGAGAAATTTATTATGCATTGACAATTACAAAAAAAAAATCAAAATTTGAAGGAGCAAATAGAAAATGCTTGTCTTACAATTTTTTTCCATGTGTTTAAAACATATTTATTCATGTATTTATGAATGAAAATAGAATGAAATATAAACATAATAATAAATCAAAAAAATAAGAAAACAAAAAAGAAAGGACAAATAAAAAAGAAACAAAACAATAAAATAATAGAAAACAATAACATAAAATAAAAGGAAAATCGAAATCACACGACTGCCTGCGTTTCCTTCCCTAAGAAAACGAATTGGATATGGTGTCCGGAACAGGGGCGGAGACATGAAAATTGTATGAAGGAGGGCGGTGAAAGGTTTATCTCTCTTGTCAATTGTTAGGAAGGGCCAGAGTACTAAAATAGGGGGTACAAGTACAACAGCTGGTCCCCTGAAGTTGGGCTAATCAAGCAGGACCCCTATGTGATTTCTGATACTTCTGTGAGAAAACAATTACTCCTTCCATATCAAAATATAACATGTTTTACTGCCCTCGTGTCCTCCTCCTTCCTGCTCTCTAAGTTGTCTCCGTATCTGGCCATCGCTGCTCTGTGTCTCTGGTCTCCGGATCTAACCGAAACAGCTATTTCCCGATCTAACGGTGTCTCGGTCAGGTCCTGGTCTAATGCCGACCGGATCGGACGAGTCGGGAAGGAGAGGCTTTCGAGTCATTGTTCTTGGCATGATGTGCAGCCAAAGTTGCAGGCATGCATGCATGCATGTCCATCCACGGATCATCTACCCAGCACGTGTGCCAGCCTAAGCATATGCATGCAGATGAGATCGACGGCCGACCAGCCTGCCGCCATGTAGTCCCGTCGACAGCGAGGCGCCCGTGATGACTTTGTCAATCTCAATACCTGATCCGCCGGCTCAGTCTCTCGGATGATCATAGGGGTAGGGTGTGCGTGTGTGCGTTCATAGGGGGTGAATGTATGCGCGTGTATATGAGCGGCTGTGTTGTAATGTGTTTCGCAAAAAAAGTGGTGCCTCATGTTAGACGTCTAATTGGTCTCGGGTGTGATGACACAGTTATGGGTGTGGACAAGGTGACACGAAGCCTTGTTTTCGTCCGCACCATCGTCACGGCGACACGGCAGACACCTCGATTACTTTGGTGGTGCTGTAGACGGGGTATGTCTCGGCGGTTGTGCTCGGAAGGCCAGAGAAATATCTCTATAACACGTACCGAGTTTGAGACTGCTATGTGATGGCGCGAGGGAGGAAAGACGACGACATCCTAGCAGTGCGATTTGGCTAGGCATGGTTTTTCATCCTACATGTCGTCAACTACTTCTGGGTGAAGCAGTGGAAGCATTGGACGAGGAGAAGATGATACTTCACAACACAGCGCGCAGATACAGCTGTGTGGCGATGTTCACGTCAAAACTGTGTGCCCAGAGTGTGAGCCTCGTGATCAACATTCTGTAGCAGTGTTCTCGGTAAGTGGGGATGGCAAACAGAGGGTGACTTCGAGTTTTTGGTGGTGCGCTTCGAGTACCAAGATTCGCTCTTCGGGGTGAAAACCATAGTTCTGACCTTAATTGGTTGTAACAGGCAATGGCGTACTTCTTGTCGCTTTTTTGTTGAGAATATTGTGTGGAGATTTCTCGGACTTTTCTCGGGGTGAAAACCCATGATTTGATTTTGGTGTTTAGATCAGGCGACGAAATCGCTTGTGCGATGTTTCCTTCCTGGGGCGTTGCTGTTGGAGAGCCTTTTTCATGGCCAGGGTGTTGCCAATAGTGGTGTTTGTTTATGTTGCTGCATTTGCTGATTGCTTCAGCATGCTTCATTCCTATTCTTTTTTCGGTTGTGTGCATACTTAATATTTTGACTGGTTCTAAACATTACTCTATTTCAGACGTTGTATATAGTTGATATCATATTAATATTAATATATTCTTTTATCGAAAGGAATTGCAAGGCCCTAATCCTTTTTTTTTCATGAGTATAACCGATCGCACGATTCGGCCCAGTCGTGCGGGCGATTTCGTGGTACAAATCGCGCGCGCGATACCGAGCATATCCGCTCCAGCGGTATCGAGCAAGATGCCCACAGGTTAGCAAATCGACTGGGCCGCTTTCTAACGAAAGGACAGGCCGGGCCCGCCTCGTTTTCTCCTCGAATTCGATCGCGCACGCACGCACGCCCAGTCCCTTCTCCCCTCCTCTCCTGGACTCCTTGACTGAGGCACTTCTTGCCTCGCCGCGCGCCGTCTTCCCGGCGGCCACCTCCCGACCGCTTACCATTTCCCACCTCCGCCTCCTCCTCCCCTCACCCACCACTTCCTTCTCCTCCTCCATCGCTCCGAACCAAGCAGCAGCTCGGCATCCAAATCTAGCTCCAGCCTGCCGGCGCCGAGCCAGCGCTCACGGCGGCGCATCTTCCTTGGCTCGGCCCTCCAAGCTCCTTCTCGTTAAAAGGTTCGCCAGACATCTACCTCCTCCTCGTCCACCCTGACCACCGCGGTGGCGCCGCATCCAGCGTCTGCTCTTCTGCCTCGCCTCTGGCCACCGGCGCACCAGGTGTTCGACATTATTCCCGTGAGGGAGTTCTGTTATGTTCTTGGCCAGACGACCATCTGGGTTGTCTAATATCAGCAGGCTCTGCGTTCTTCATACCGTTTCTTGGATACTCTCTTCGAGGCGGTCACGATTCAGTGGTGGCGGCGGCGACAATGGCACTGCTAATTCGCTCAGCCGGCTGTCAGAGCTTTTCCGGCCAGTCAGAGTGGAAGTCAGCGGCGTCATCTTGCGGGCACTGGAACGCGGTGCGTGTTCGGAGTCGGTGGAGCTGGAGAGGCTCAACGTCGAGCTGGACCCTTTTGTTGTCAACTTGGTGGTCCGGGGCTTGTCGGACTCGGAGACGGCGGTGCGGTTTTACCAGTGGGCAGAGTCGCGCCCAGGATTTGATCATAGCCAGTTTGCAATAGCGTACATTGTGAGCTTGCTGTTTATAGATGGCAATTTTGCTCTGCTGTCGGAGTTTCTGGGGACAGTGAGGAGCCATGGGGTGGCATTGCATCGGTCTCTGTATCGGATCCTCTTGTCTGGCTATGTACGGGCTGGCAAGTTCGATTTGGTCATAGAGACGTTTGATGAGATGGTGACGTCCGGTTGCCGTGAGTTTGGGGTTGATTACAATAGGTACATAGGTGTCCTGATTAAGAATTGTTGCTTTGATTTGGTGGAGAAGTACTATGGCATGGCGCTCGAGAAAGGTTTTTGCCTGACTCCGTTCACTTACTCGAGGTGGATCTCTGCATTGTGTCAATCGAACAGGATTGAGCTTGTACAGGAGCTTCTGGCTGACATGGATAGGTTTGGATGTTCTCCAGATATTTGGGCTTGTAACATATACGTCGATTGTTTGTGTAAACAGAACAGGTTACATGATGCATTGCAGATGGTAGAGAAGATGCGGGGGAAAGGAACCAGCCCAGATGTTGTGACTTACACAACAGTTGTTGGCTGCTTATGTAACAATAAACGGTTCTCGGAAGCAGTTGGGCTTTGGGAAGAGATGCTGAAGAGGGGCCTTAAACCTGATGTTGTTGCCTGTGGTGCACTGATCTTTGGGTTGTGCAAGAGTAGCAAGGTTGATGAGGCTTTTGATCTCGCATCCAGAATGTTAAGTCTGAACATAGAACTGAGTGTCTCAATATACAACGCCCTAATAAGTGGCTTCTGGAGAGCTGGGAGCACTGATAAAGCCTACAACATCATATCCTTCATGCGGGCAAACGGGTGTGAGCCAGATGTTGTTACCTATAATATCCTTTTGAATCATTACTGCACTGAAGGCATGATGGTTAAAGCTCAAAAATTGATAACAAAGATGGAAACGAGCGGTGTAAATCCTGACCGGTACAGTTATAATCAGCTGTTAAAAGGACTCTGCAAAACTGATCAACTGGACAAGGCATTTGCTTTCGTTTCAGATCATATGGAAGTTGGTGGCTTCTGTGATGTTGTATCCTGTAACATACTGATTGATGCATTTTGCAAGGCCAAAAAGTTAAAATCTGCGTTGGAGCTGTTCAAGGAAATGGGTTATAAGGGAATGCAAGCTGATGCTGTGACATATGGAACTCTGATCAATGGCCTTTTCAGTGTAGGATATTACAATCTAGCTGATGAACTTTTTGAGCAGATGGTGAGGGCACAGATTGACCCTAATGTTAATCTGTACAATATTATGCTTCATCACCTGTGTAAGGTTGGTCATTTCAAACGTGCTCAGAAAATATTCTCGCATATGATTGAGAAGGAAATCCTACCTGACACTGTTACTTATAACACACTCATATATTGGCTTGGGAAAAGGTCAAGAGCAACTGAAGCCCTTGATCTGTTCAAGGAAATGAGGACAAGGGGAGTAGAGCCAGATAGCTTGACATTCAAGTATTTGATCAGCGGTCTCCTTGACGAGGGGAAATCTACGCTAGCTTATGAGGTATGGGAATATATGATGGAGAATGGTATCATTCTTGACAGAGAAGTTTCTGAAAGGTTGATAGGTGTGCTTAAATCGAAGAACAAGTAACAGCCAAGTTCTAGGAGAGGTTTAGGCACTAGAAGCTTTCCTGCCTCTGACGCCTATCTGCACCTACCTCCAGAGCTTCAGTAGTTGATTCTAAGCTCGCTACATTGCAGTTGCACACAATTTTGCTGCCCTCCTCTTGCCCATTCCCATGGCAGACGTGCAAAAGTAGCAATGGACAAGGTAATTCTCTCTTTCACCATTTATGGGCATTTTGCTAGATTTTTTTATGTAAACAGCAGGCATTTAATTGTGAAGCATAGTCAATGCCGTTGAACAAGTCCTGCAATGTTTTTTCAGAGCTAGAGAGCCAAGATTCTTGTTATAGTAGATAAGAATCTTCCGATGCTAGCTGAAGACATTCATCTGGTAAACACTGCCAAAAGCAATGTAAGGTAGTAATAGTTTTCTAATTTCTTATTTGTTTTAAGTTGGTTCGTGCCTAAATTTTTAGATCTCTTATACATACATATTGTCCAATGCACTGTTAACACTTCTCTGAAATCACAGGTGTGGTCTCGAATGCGTCTAAGGCTGTATTAGTTTGGCCCCAAGCTCTCAACTTTTCAGGAGAAAATCTGCAAGGTGGCTGACTTCAGCAGACAATATAATCTTAAGGTGCATTTTGACTTCTGGCGTTATTTTCGATTCAAATTTAATTGTCTACAGTTAAATAGAACATTTGATAATAAAGCTGTCGAGCTGTAAATTTTACCTCAATACCTCATCACTATATCACAATACAAATACATGTTATATGTAGCTAAATTTACTCTTATGGAAGTTGCAACATCAGGTGCATCACCATCACATATGTTATTAGCAGCTAGGTTTCCAGGAATGTAAGTTTCAAAGCTTTAAAACATGGATCAGGTGCATCACATATGTGCTATATACATCCTCCTACACTAATATGAATTCACACTCCAGTGTTCTTTTGTATCTTTTTGTTCTAAATGTAAAATATGATCACAGAACAGAAACAATAGCTTGTTTCAGTAATATGAGCTTCTCTGCACATGTAGAGGCTATATTCAGTAAGCAACTGCAAATGGTTTCATCTACATCCTTTAGGAGTTCTAGGGTGGGAACAGTGAATACTTTAACAGTAAAGCATTTTGAGGATACAGTCTGATATCATCCATTGACAGGTTGGTACCTTTGGGGCAGTCAATAGTGTTATTCACGTGGGAGGGGAGTTTTGGCTCCCGAGCACATTTAGTCCCGTTATCTCCATCGTCCATGTCTCCTTGTGATTTGTGCATCTGGTGCTTGTCAGCATCTGTATGGGCAGTAAAACGACTGAGGCTGCGGTAAGTTCTAGCGAGCGTTCTGTACGCCAGGTCTGAGTTTGACGCTCAGCTTTTAAGGTCGTTTACCCTGTCCCGCAGGGACATGACGACATCTTTTCTTGTCCCGTCGTAAATATAGAGCCATTAGCTTGAACGTTTTTATTAGCTAATTGAAAGTACATACAGGCAAACAACCAACATGGATTTTTGCCAAGATAGTATAACTCCAAGAACCACTGTCACCAAGAGATTGATCAAGGAGATTATCATATCAGAAAATGTCAGATACGTATGTTGAGGCCGAGCGCCTTGTGGTTGCCAGCAGAGGCGGATTATCATATCTGGGCGGCTGCGGCTATGTCTGATGCTCATCATACTCTGAAGGTCGACAACGCGGGCCATCGTCCACGATGGCGACATGCAGGTTCGGAGCTTGGGGTGGCGCGACCGCCGAACGAGCCGCGACAGCGAGCAGCAGGGCTGGCGTTTGGAGTTGCGATATGAGCTGGACCTGCTGTCCCTCTAGAACAGCAGCACAGGCGCACAGCCCTCCTGCCACTCGAACAACATGCAAATGCGAGCCTGCATGAGAAAAGTATGTATCACACCATGTCGATGGACATGAATAAACAAAAAGAGGTGATGGCAAGGAGATGCACTAGATCACGGCGCTTGTAGAAGCAATCACCGGGCCTGGATCCTCTTCAGGCTACAGAAGTCAAGGGATCAAGGGGAGAATCATGGGGCGGCGGAGGTTGGGAAGATGAGGCGGAGGATAACATTTGCTCAATGTCTAGAGAAGAAGATCGGGTGGAGATCGACTCTTATGAGTGGGCAGACGAAGGTAGACGATGAGTGGGGATAAGATCTAGATGAACGGTACACCTAGTCTGCTCCATCTGTTCCGGAAGTGGAGGACGGAACTGCGTCATTAATGTGCTGACACATGTGGGCCATCGGTCTAAATTTACTGCGGTAGAAACAGCTGTAGGCAAGTGTGGGCCGCGAATCTTGATGAGTTTGTAGGGACATGATATCCGGAGCATTTGTGCTCGAGTGTCAAAACGTATTTCTGCATATAGCACAGTGGCAGTAGTAGAGGAAGGGCTTGTGAGGAGGATATTTGGAAGGCGATTTGGAAACTAGAATGCCGGAAATGGCAACCAGCTGCCAATGGACACCACCACTTTGCTATGATGATCAACCTGGATGGTGCGTTTGTTGCAGAACCCATGGTAGGCAGTTGGGTTTCCGTGTGCAGGAGATCTAAATTTTGCGGCAGCTGGATCTATTCAGAATGCCAAAGGAGCACTTCAGGCTGTGCATGTATTCGTTTCATATCCTCATTTCCTCGGGTGCTACTTTTCAAAACTGTGTAGATCCCTGATGATGCCATATGTTGAAGATCGCCCAACTTGTGCTTGTTTTTTCCCCAGCACCGAAAGGACGTAGAATTTGTAATCAAATTGTAGCCCCCCTGTGGGGTTGAGGGTTTTGCCTCTTCATTTTTCTCAGTTTTGATACAGGAATAGAAACCTGCAGTAGGCAGTAGCTGCTGGCAAGCAGTCAAGTAGAGTTTTGTGGTACTAGTGCTGTAGGGGTTTTGCCCGTGTATCTTTGATTTCTGCTGTGTTATTATTTCAGGTTCCATCATTTTTCTGTTAATTTTCAGAAGTTGATTAACACCCATTAATGTGCGCTATCTCTATCTCGTCTCTTCTTTTCAGAAGTTTCTGTGTAGACATGAGATTGTGATTTGTGAGCGCTGGGCGGCAGGAGTGGCATGGCAGGATGTTTCTCAGTCAGGGAAGGACGATAGGCTGGGGACACGAGCTGCCCAGCCAAGGAAACACCTGCACCTTGTCGTGTCGGACGGGCTCGAGACTCCAGCAGCTAAGCTGAGCTCGTTTGTTGGCCGGCCGGTTTGGGCTCAGCTTGGCTACTAATTGAGGACTTGACTGTACTTGTCACCGTCCAAATCTTTCTTGGTCGACACTCGTTTTTATCTACTTACTACTGTATTTATTATTTCTGAAAGCTGTTGGAGACTCCACAGCTCGACGGAGAGTGACGTCGCCGTTTTTCGACGGGTAAGACACCGGCGTACGTCTCTCACTCTCTCTGTCGAGCGTGGTAAATGACCAGTCACACCACGTACGTTATCCGAAGAAATAGCAGGCACCACCTACTGCTGCACCGGCCATGATCACTCCATACTTTAATAGCCAGCAGTTGAGTAGGGACAAAAGTTGGTTGGGTGATTTGGTTTACTTGTTCCACGCAGCGCTGGCTGGGTACCTACGTGGACGTTTACCCTCAACTTACACTGTTATAAAATTACATTGCTAATTCGCATGCATAGTCGTTACATTATTCTTATGACAAAGTGATCGATGGCGGTAGCTATTACTCATACTCCCTCCGTTTTTTTTAATACTCCGTATAAGATGTTTTAGCATTTGTCCACATGCACATGCATATAAATGTATGTAGATATATTTTAGTGTGCATGTTTACTCATCTTTTGTATGCATGCAGACAATATGTGCAACATCTTATACTCAAAATTTGTTCCATTGGACCGACCACATACTCTGCTAATCAAATCTTCTCGTGATAGCTTCGCCCACATGGACTATGTTGACGGCTAGGTAGCTGACCCACAAAAGATTTACATAATCCGTCCCTTGGCTATCACATGAACTTTCAATTGTGAATTTTTTCTTCTTTCCGCGAAGACTTGGATTATGATGATTTAGTTATGTTGATTAGACAGAAAATGAGGGGAAGAAAGGAAAGATAATCAATTTGCGCCTCGCGAGAGTCGGTTGAAGCTATCCGGATTTTCCGCCCTCTGGGGTAAAACCGACCAACTTCAATAGGATAACTTAGACTGAATCTCTCGCTGTTATCCGGATAGCTAGCCAAATCGCGTGATTGTCGCCTCCTGCCGATGTATTACATGGCAACTAATGCAGTAGCATATACTGCTAACCATGCGGAAGAATATACCGTCCGTTAATTGATCGACAAGTCATGCGGCAAAAATGGACAGCAATACTAATTCTCAAGTATGTACTGATAGTCAAATCATTTCTTACCATGTACTGTAGGAGTAATTGCTATAGCGTCATCCATGTGGGTTACCATTTGACATGCATGCACGTCTCGAACAAGGCAGGACATCTGAATCTAATAGCACAAATAATCCAGACGTCTATATACAAATCCAAGCAAATCCGTACTACAGTATTTCAGAAAATATCGAGCCCGGCAAATCCGCACAAAGATCAAAAGCGGAAGCTTCGTTAACATGGATATATCAAAATCAGCGGGTAGTCGATCGAGAAAGCCATGTTTGGACGTTCCAATCGAGATAATTTTCTTTATGACCTTTCCATTTCTCGCTAACTGCTCGGCCCCACATGTACATACGCACTGCGCACGCCTATATAAAGCTCCGGCTAGCTGCATAACCCATACGCCAACACAAAACAACAACACACAAGGATTTGACTTAGATTTGTCTCTCATCCATCCAACGATCTCTGCAAGCAAGAAGGAAGGAGATCGCTAGCTAGAGCAATGGCTCCGACGATGGCTGTCAAGGGTGTTGCCGCGAAGGAGGCGCCGGCGAAGGGAGCGTACGTGACGTTCCTGGCCGGCTCCGGCGACTACTGGAAGGGTGTGGTGGGCCTGGCCAAAGGTCTCCGCGCGGTCAAGTCGGCGTACCCGCTGGTGGTCGCCGTGCTCCCCGACGTCCCTGAGGACCACCGCCGCACGCTGCTCGACCAGGGCTGCATCGTCCGTGAGATCGAACCTGTGTACCCGCCGGAGAACCAGACCCAGTTCGCCATGGCCTACTATGTCATCAACTACTCCAAGCTCCGTATCTGGGAGGTACTTACTTACTACTGTACCAGTTGATCTATTGCTCTATTCCTTATTGGATCCATAGATGTTGATCGATTCTTTGTGGTGTAGTTCGTGGAGTATGAGAAGATGGTGTACCTAGACGCGGACATCCAGGTGTTCGACAACATCGACTACCTCTTCGACCTCGAGGCAGGCAGCTTCTACGCCGTCAAGGACTGCTTCTGCGAGAAGACATGGAGCCACACGCCGCAGTACAAGATCGGCTACTGCCAGCAGTGCCCCGACAGAGTCGCATGGCCGGAGCACGACCTCGGCATGCCGCGGCCACCGCTCTACTTCAACGCCGGCATGTTCGTGCACGAGCCTAGCCTTGCCACCGCCAAGGCCCTGCTCGAGAAGCTCGTCGTCACCGACCCGACCCCGTTTGCCGAGCAGGACTTCCTCAACATGTTCTTTGGGGACGTGTACAAGCCCATCTCGAACGTGCACAACCTGGTGCTGGCTATGCTGTGGAGGCACCCCGAGAACGTCGAGCTCGGCAAGGTCAAGGTCGTGCACTACTGTGCTGCGGTACGTCGTCGTCCTTGTCATCTACTCCATCCGTTCTAAATTAATTGACTTGGTTTAGTCCAAATATAGATGTATTTATACTTGTTTGATGTCTAGATACATCTATATGTAACAAAATGTGTGTCAATTAAATCCGAACGGAGGGAGTATGTCATACATACTGAACCATTAATTTATCTCTTGTGAATTATGATCATTGTTCTCATGTCATGCATATCCAGGGTTCGAAGCCGTGGAGGTTCACCGGGGAGGAGGCGAACATGGACAGGGAGGACATCAAGATGCTGGTGAAGAAGTGGTGGGACATCTACAACGATGAGAGCCTCGACTACAATGGCGACGGCGCCGACGAGGCCACCCCCATGCGTGCGGCCCTGTCCAAGGCCGGCGCCGTCATGTACTTCCCGGCGCCCTCCGCCGCGTAGGCCCGTGCCATGCATGCCGGCCGTCGTTGACGTACTCTCGGCTGGTTTGGCGCTCAATCAGGCGTTATAATTAATACCAGGATTTCTGCAATTAGGGTTTTCGGCGAAATATCGTCGATTAAGGATCGATCTACACGTTTTGGTGTTGTAGATCGACATTATAGTGTGCTTTTTTTTGCAAGACTATTTGTAAAGACGTGCGTGCATGCTCATGGTTGTCTAACTATGGATCTACCTGCTGCTTACGCTCGTAATATAAGTTGAAAATTTTCCTATTATCTTTGCCGTTTGGTCTCCCGTGTTTTTTGTTGTAACAAATAATACGGGTACCGTGTGCGTGTGTTTATAGGAGTGAGCGTATTCATGTATACGTGAGTGTATGCGTCTATTTATGTTTCGCAAGAAAAAAAATGATGTAGCATTCGTTAACTCGAGCGGTCGGTTGAGTCGAGACAAGTGAAATTTCGATCCGGCAAAAACGGAGATCTGGGCGACGACTGCTTGGCCCAGTAGCGAGGCGCCGTGCTGTTCCGCCTTTGGGCCATGTTTCTTGAGTTCGGGCGACATACCACCGTCAAAGTCGTACGGCCGTTGCCAGCTAGCCGACGCCGACAGCGTGGCGTCGTCGTCGATCGACGTGACATCCCACGTGGGCAAACATAGAAGCCTGCGTTGACTAAGTACCCTTATCCAGAACAAACAGTGTCACAGCTGCTACGACCTACGTGCTGGAAGTTTGGAGCATGATCAAAGCATTATGTTTAATTTAATTCAGAATCACCCGTATGAAGATCGTCATCGTCATTTATCAAACTACTCCATCCGTTCGGATTTAATTGACACACATTTTATTACACATGGATGTATCTAGACATCAAACAAGTACAGATACATCCATATTTAGACAAAACCAAGTCAATTAATTTGGAACGGAGAGAGTAGCTCTAGCTACTGGGAAATTATTGGCAATTGCCTGCAGCTCAGGTCACAGCGGCACATTGCAGCCCCCAGACAATTAATGTCGACCGGAAGTTTCAGCCGCCGGCCGGCCGGCGACCACACTGGAGTTGCAACTTGGAATGCACACGCGTACGTACGTGAGCACGAGCTAGGCCGGGCCGGCACATGCATGAATCGAGAAGATCGGTGCTGTTCGTCAACACTGCCTTGCTCCCTGCGAGCCACGGCGAGGGTGCCATTACAAGTGTCGTTAGCCTCCGGACGAGGGCGGCCGAGCAAACAAAGGCAAGCTGCTTCGAGATCGGGCTAGGTGACCAAATTAACCAGCCAAAGTTGCATCCACGCGTCTGTGCGGGCTCATGTGCACTGGTCTGTACGATGACCTTCGGATCATGGAAAACCATATAGAACTAGCACGACACGACTCGTCTGACTTGCTTTGATCCGACAGAGACACATACTCCCTCCATTCAAAAAAGATGTCGATATATGCAAATTTGAGCTAGGTTGAGAATATACTCCCTTCGTTTCACATTATAAGATGTTCTAGCTAACTCATATGTTGGCTAGGTACAAACCCAAATGAGTGTATATATAAATTAAAATATGTCCACATACATTTAAATACATGTGAATTTGGGCAAAAGTTAAAACATCTTATATTTAGTAACAGAGGGAATACTTTTAACCACTAAAGGCAGTAATTATATTCAGCTGGGAACCACGTGAATAATGTAGAGAGATATATTGTACATTACAAAGAATTTTTTTTTTTTGGGATAAAGGGAGAAGTTAGACCTGGAGTCTGCATAATCAAGATACACCCATATCAAGAAAAACAGCCTGGGTGATGGAGTAAGATTACGCCGACATCCGTTTTGGGTGAAAACATTCATGGTTGCATGCTCCACTTGATAACATGCCGTCATGAACATTTCTTATGCTCAGATTGCTGCAAGTTGCTCCAAATACGTAGCCAGTGTGCACACGTGTAGATAGGTAGATGGAGTTTTTTTAATAAAAAACAACATCATTCTTGTATAGCCGTAATGACCACAACATAAGCTTGTTGTTGAATATATAAGCAATTTAATAATTGATTTAATTCGTGAAAATAGTAAACAGTTCATGACTATAATAATCAGAATTAAACTAATCATGTGATCTACTAAAACAGTAGACAAACATAACGAATCTACAAGATATATTAGAAACATAAACTCCATTATAGTCTGAAACAGAGATGACAAGAGATCATACGGTGCAGCAGCGGCAGAATCATTGGCGTTCACGTTGTCGCCCATGTCGTTGATAAAGAGTTTGCTGAGGTCGGGAAGAAGTCGTCGTTGGGGAAGTAGTTGTCGTCAGTAGTCGCGCGAGTATGCTCCCTGATCGCCCCACTCTCATACAGGATCACAAGAGGCGGGGTTCCGAACGCCTACTGTCCCTTCAACCGGTGCACGCCGGAAGACGGGATGGAGAAGACTTGGATGACGGCGGTGCAAAGTTTTGAAACAGTGGGAGACCATGTAACGAGGAGGTACAAACAGGTCAAGGATTTATTATCCTAATATCCAGATTTTATTGTGTGTCCTTTAGAGAGGGGTTACCCCTCTTTATACAGCAAACGAAGGGGCAAACTTCTTCTAAACTAGCAATGTGAGATTAATGTTAAGTCTCAACTCTTGCCTTGCACTAATAGGCTAAGTGGGCCTCTTGGTTTTATATGGCCTGAAACTTTCAGATTTTAGTTTGGTTTTAGACAAGGTCCAAATACAAAATCACAATACTCTTGTCACTCCCACGAGGATATGTTTTGAATTGAGGAAATTCCCCCTAGACAATTGTCAAACACGTTTGCAACAGACTCGATTGATAAATGACAAATTGAAAAATAGAAGAAGCCACAAATTTATATTCAAAAAATATTTGCTTAATTTTTTTCTTGATGGCAAAAATACATTTGTTTATATAACCATGCAAATTCCGCTTTGCAAGATTGTCTTTTATCAAGATAGCACCCCGTCTTAGATACAAGGGTTGGACCACCCGGCACTAAAGGACGTGGAATTTGTAATCAAATTGTTGCCCCCTGTAAGGTTGAGGGTTTTGCCTCTTCTTTTTATCTCAGTTTTGATGCAGGAATAGACAGTAGGCAGTAGCTGCTGACAAGTAGTCGAGTTTTGTGATAGTTTTGTAGGCCTAGCGCCGACTTATGTTGTATCTGTACATGTACAATATCATCCCGTAAACAAGCACACACATACACGAACCAAATCCGTCCGGATTTTGCCATGTTGTTTCAGGTTCCTTCATTTCTTTTGTTAAATTTTCAAAAGTTGATTATTGTTCATTAATGTGCGCATTGTCGTCTAATCTTAGCTATCAAGCGCATTGTCGTCTAATCTTAGCTATCAACCATCCAAATCTTTCTTGGTCGACACTCATTTTATCTATTTATTACTCCCTCCGTCCATAAAACGATGTCTCAACTTTTGCCTAAATGTGCATGTATCTACACAATAAAGCATGTCTAGATACATGAAAATTTAGAGAAAGTTGAGACATCATTTTATGAACGGAGTAAGTATTTCTGAAAGCCGCTGGATACTCAACAGCTCGACGGAGAGTGACGTCGCCATTTTTCGACGGGTAAGACGTGTACGTCTCTCTGTGTTGTTTTCATGGCGTAGTAAATAACCGGTCACACCAGGAGGGGACCTATGTATAGCTGAGCGGGGGCTGTGGCCCCCACTTAGTTTCTTAAACTTCAATGTAATTTGTTTATATTTAGCGGAGAAAAAAAATCAAAATTTTGAAATTAGTACAAGAAATGCGCCCCCAGTCATATGAATTGCCCCCACCGAAATTTTTGTCTCGGTCCTCCCCTGGGTCACACCACCTCCGTTATCCAAAGAAACAGGTGACACCAACTGTTGCTGCACCGGCCATGATCAAACACTACTTTTTTAGCCATCAGTTGAGTAGGGACAAAAGTTGGTTGGAAGTCTGGTCTACTTGTTCCACGCTGCGCGGGCAGGGGTACTACGTGGCCGTTTACCCTCAACTTACACTGTTAAAATTACACTTTAGCCTGGCTAATAGTAGTTCTAATTCGCATGCACATGTCATTATATTATCCATGTGAAGTGATGATGCAGCGCTACTACCTACTATAGTTCTAATCTTCTCGATCACGATATCTTCGTCCACATGGACCATACTGGATTGGACGGCTAGCGAGCTGACCCACAAAAGATTTACATACATCCATCCTTTGCCTATCACAGGGTCCTTTGATTGTGATTTTTTAACCAGGACTTTGATTATGATTGATGCATGTTTATTAGACAGAAAAGGAAGGCCGGGGAAGATAGGAAAGATAATTTACGCCTCGCGAGTTGATCGGCTGAAGTAGCTAGCTAGCTCTATCCGGATTTTCCACACTTGTAAAACCGACCCCTGCTCAGAAAAAAAAAGTAAAACCGACCAACTTCAATAGGATAACTTAGACTGAATCTCTCGCTTTTATCTGGATACCTAGCCAGATCGCGTGATTGTCGCCTCCTGCCGATGTATTACATGCCAAATAATGCAGTAAGCATATACTACTAACCACGCGGAAGAATATACCGTCCGTTAATTGATCAACAAGTCACGCGATAAAATGGACAGCAGCAATTCTCAAGTTAACGCCCAAAATCCCAAATCACTTCTTACCATTATTAATACGTACTAGAAAAAATAATCCGCATAGTCAAATCTTTTTTCTGCGAAAATCCATGGTTTACCGTTTGACATCTAAATCTAAATAGCACAAAAAATCCAGACGTCTATATATAAATCCAAGCAAATCCGTATTCCAGGAAATATCGAACCCGGCAAATCCGTGCAAAGATCAAAAGCGGAAGCTTCGTTAACATGGAAATATCAAAATCAACGGGTATAGTAGTCGATTGAGAAAGCCATGTTCGACGTTCCAATCGAGATAATTTTCTTTTATGACCTATCCATTTCTTGCTAACTGCTCGACCCCACGTACGCACTGCGCACGCCTATATAAAGCCCCAGCTAGCTTCACAACCCATACACCAACACACAACAACAACACACAAAGATTTGACTTGATTCGTCTCTCATCCATCAATAGCGCTGCAAGGAAGAAGGAAGGAGACCGCTAGCTAGAGCAATGGCTCCTACAATGGCGGTCAAGGGTGTTGCCGCGAAGGAGGCGCCGGCGAAGGGGGCGTATGTGACGTTCCTGGCCGGCTCCGGTGACTATTGGAAGGGCGTGGTGGGCCTCGCCAAGGGCCTCCGCGCCGTCAAGTCGGCGTATCCGCTGGTGGTCGCCGTCCTCCCCGACGTTCCTGAGGACCATCGCTGCACGCTGCTCGACCAGGGCTGCATCGTCCGCGAGATCGTGCCCGTGTACCCGCCGGAGAACCAGACCCAGTTCGCCATGGCCTACTATGTCATCAACTACTCCGAGCTACGCATCTGGGAGGTACTTAATTGCTTACAACCAGTTGATCTCTTGTTCTATTCCTTCTTGGATATGTAGATAGTGGCTGACGATGATGATATGTCTCTGGTGTAGTTCGTGGAGTACGAGAGGATGGTGTACCTGGACGCGGATATCCAGGTGTTCGACAACATCGACTACCTCTTCGACCTCGAGGCAGGCAGCTTCTACGCCGTCAAGGACTGCTTCTGCGAGAAGACATGGAGCCACACCCAGCAGTACAAGATCGGCTACTGCCAGCAGTGCCCGGACAGGGTGGCGTGGCCGGAGCACGACCTCGTCATGCCGCCGCCACCGCTCTACTTCAACGCCGGCATGTTTGTGCACGAGCCCAGCCTCGCCACCGCCAAGGCCCTCCTCGAGAAGCTCGTCGTCACCGACCCGACCCCGTTCGCTGAACAGGACTTCCTGAACATGTTCTTCGGGGACGTGTACAAGCCCATCTCGAACGTGCACAACCTGGTGCTGGCCATGCTGTGGAGGCACCCTGAGAACGTCGAGCTCGGCAAGGTCAAGGTCGTCCACTACTGCGCTGCGGTACGTCGTCATCTTTGTACTGACCATTGGTTTATGTCTTGTGAATCTTTTTTTACGGAAACAGTAGCGCTGCTTCATTTTCCTTGATTACGATCGTTGTTTCCTTGCCATCATATGCAGGGTTCTAAGCCGTGGAGGTTCACCGGGGAGGAGGCGAACATGGACAGGGAGGACATCAAGATGCTGGTCAAGAAATGGTGGGACATCTACAACGACGGCAGCCTCGACTACAAGGGTGACGTCGCCGATGAGGGCGCCCCGATGCGTGCGGCCCTGTCCAAGGCCGGCGCCGTCATGTACTTCCCGGCGCCCTCCGCCGCGTAGGCCCGTCCCATGCATGCCGGCCTGCGTTGACGTGCTCTCGGCTGGTGTGGGCACTCAATCAGGGGTCATAAGTATTATCAGGAATTCTGCAATTAGGATCTTCAGCGAAATACCGTCGATTAAGGATCGATCTACACGTTTTGGTGTTGTAGATCGATATAATAGTGTGCTTTTTTCTGTTTTGTTTGCAAGACTATTTGTAAAGCCGTACGTGCATGCGCATGGGTTGGTCTAACTATGGATCTACCTGCTACGCACGCACGTATAGGGTTGAAACATTTTGGAAGCTTATAATATATAAGTTGAACTTTTATCTAGCAATTAGCTTTGCCGGTTTGGTGTTCCAGGTTTTTTGTTGTAACAAAAGGTTTTTTTTTTGTGAATTTGTAACAAAAGTGTTGCGACTGAGAAAAATAACCAGATCAGCAGTGGAAATCTAACTTACTAATCCAAAGGTGTTGCGACCGAAAACATTAAATATCCCGATCAGCCGTGGAAATCGAAGTTACTGATCGTGAGCAAATATTTCGCAACAAGTTCCACCCGCACCCCATTATCCGGTGTCTTATTTTTGAGTTTTATAAATGCAATATCAATCATGGACATTGGTCATAGTGTTTCTCGTGTATCTAGAAATTTCCATCCCAAATATGACCATATGTTTCCTACGCTAAAAAGAGAAGACATAAGTTACAATTTTTTTTGTGCCCACCACATATTGTTAAATACTAGGGATCTTGGCGCGGCAGATGCCGCGGCCCGTGTGGTGAAATTTGAATTCAGACCGTGTGGTGAAATTTGGATTCAAAAATGCCCGCATCTTTAGATATGCTAAATACATTGAATTGATGAAATAGAGTTCGATGTTGTCATAATTTTTTTTTGTTTGACACCATAATGAGAGGGAATATATTATTGTGAGTATTTTTAAAATTTATTTTGTAAGCAGGGGGAATTGAATTTGTATTTCCTATGAATATATCTACTGTTAAAATTAGTGAGCGGTAAGTTCAATTTAAGTATTTGTTAAACTAAATTGCAAAATTGGAGAGAGTTTAGTCATATTATCTTTAAATATTGACTTATTGTAATTGATGTAATGTATCTGTGGTTTGTCTTAAATATTTAATTTGGCTCAATAGTCAGAGGAAATATTTTATGGTAGTGTTTGTTTAGTTCAACTTTAATTCAATACATAATTAGAGGGTATGAATTTGCAGTTTCTCCAATTATTAATCTAATCAAGCATCTTAAAATTGGAGTACATAGTTAGGGAGATTTAAGTTAAATGAACTTCAAATATATTAGTTAAATTTAAATGGTTAATGATGTAGGAAATTGAATTGTTAAAATTTGTCTTTATGTTTCATTAATGTTTACTGAAATAAGGCATATTTAAATTTTGGACAATTCAAAATATGTAAACATGTTTGTGAGCATGTTTATGTAGTACTATTGTAGAGTAGATATAATATCGATGTGTCATTAACCATTACATGTTTGACAATTTTAAATCTTCGAATGTGATTGTATTTTACGTTAATATCGATGTGTTGACTAATTCAAATTATTTAGATATGTTTTGCATTATTTATTTATTTTGAATTAGGAAATGTCGAAATGCTGACTAATTCAAAAAAATTGAACATGTTTGCGGGCATGTTTATGTGGTGTGGAGTATTTTCAATATTGTTTAGTAATTTTGAGTGTTCAAATATGATTTCGTTTTGCACTAATATTTACTGTTTTCGAATATGTTGAAATTACGACAAATTTAAAAGATTGAAACACGTTTTGTTTATTGCTGTTTATTTCCCTGGGTTTTTTGATGTTAAGTTTTGTTATTTTTTGATATGTTTAATAAATTGAGTTGATGAAATATAGTTCCATGGTGTCATATTTTTTTTTTTTGTAATCTATTGGTTAGGCCTTATGAACTATTTGAAATTTGTAAGATTAGGATATTTTTTGGAAAGGTCGCAAAGTTTCGGGAATGGTGATTTAAATTTGTCTAAAATTTGTAGGATTTAGTTTGAAATGGTTTGAAAAAGAAAATAGAAAAAGAAAAAGGAAGGGGAAAAAAAAGTCAACTAGCCCAGCCCAGGAGCGGCCCACTTAACCAGCAGGCCCAGGATGACGTCATTGCGACGCAACCACTAGCAGAGCTCTGCCGCGGCGGCGCGCAGGACGCCGGCGATGCGCCGCTGCGATTCGGGACGTGCGAGCGAGCGTCTGGGGCGCGCCTGGGTGGGATCTGCCTGCAGGTGGCGGCGCCGCCCCTGTTTGGCCACCGGAGCGTCGCCGGCTTGCAGAAAATGTGGCGGCGGGCGGCGACTGCGGCGGCGCCGGTTCCGTCGTCTGTCGGGCGTCCCCGGACGCGTTCTTTGGCGAGGCAGTGGAGGAGAAGACGGCGGAGCACGCCGCATACTCCGATTTGTCTGGGGAGGCTCGGCGGAGCGGAGCGGCGCGTCGGCGCGGCGGCGGCCTCGGGCCGGCGCGGGAGAGAGAGGAAGAGGAAGGAGAACGCATTCTACGGGTACCTTTGCAAAAAAGTCCTCGATCTTTACGGAAATTACGATTAGGTCCTTTGCGGACGGGTTTTTGCAAAATGACGCGCTGGAGGCGACGTCGTCGCCTGATTGGCAGAAACTCCCGTGCTACTATATTACTATAGCTAGCACGCATTTTAAAGAAATCTGGGACGTCTGCTGCGTTGATCGGACGGTCGACGTTTTTCGGGCGACGTGGATGCTGGAATTGAGGCCGAAAAAGTTGTACTTTTATATACTAGGGAATTTGGACAAAAAATTGTAAATGCACGATTTAGTTAGGAGTTTTGAAAATTTAGAAGTGTGACATGCAATATGCGGAACTACTTACAAATTGCTTACTATTTGTTAACTCGAGCGGTCGGTCAAGTCGAGACACCTAACATATCCAGCCAAAATGGCTAATTTTTTTTAAATAATACACGAAAATTATTTAATTCTGGAAATAATACGCAAAAAAAAAATTTACAAAAATATTATCCAGTCGGTCTTGGCGAAGCTGACAGGTGCCTGTCGTCGTTGGCGAAACCGACAGGTGCCTTGTCGTCCTTGGCGAAGCCGACTAGTGCCTTGTCGTCTTTGGGGAAGACGACTAGTGGCGCACAGTGACAAAAACACGCCACTGGTAATATTTACTAGTGGCGTGCATGAAAATATACACGCCACTGATAACACATACACGCCACTGGTACGCCACCAAGGACTACAGGCACCTACTCGTCTTCGCCAACAACGACAGGCACCTGTCGGCTTCAGCAAAACCGATTGGAGAATATTTTTGAAAAAAATAAATTTTGCGTAATATTTTCAGAATTAAATAATTTTCGTGTATTATTTAAAAAAAATTAGCGCCAAAATGGAGGTCTGGACGACGACTGCTTGAGTTGCGGCCTGGACGGTGCGGGTTGCCGGCGTCGACGTCGTCGTCCTTGACGTGACATTCCACATGGGCAAATTAGGATTTAGGGGCCTACAGTGGACTAGTACCCTTATCCGGAACAAGCAGTGACACGTACGACAGTTACTGCCACGTGCTGGAGGTCTGGAGTATGATCAAAGCATTTCGTTTAATTTTAATTCAGTGTCACCCCCTATGAAGATCGTCGTCGTCATCGTTCAAACTAGCTCTAGCTGCATGGAGGACCGCGCCTAGCGCGAGTGGCTAGGGGAGCAGTGGCTCCTCCAGCAGTCCCAGGTTCGACTCCGGCTGGAGCGAATTTTGGGAACGTTTTTCTCACCGGACTGCACTGTTCACGTGAACAGTGTATGCTAATTTGTGAAGGGCAATAGGGGCTACATATATGCAGTAGGCTGAGCCCATTAAAATCAGGCTATCCCAATATTTCGCAGGTGGAGCTGATTTCCCGCGCGGTTCGACAGTGGTATTGTAGTGTGCCCACCACCGCAGGGTTCTCCCAGAAGATCTAGTCTCGCGTAGGCTCAGTCTTAGTATAAGGCTTGTTAGATCTAGCTTGCGCACCGGTGACGTGTGTGTGGTGTTGCGTGCGTGTGGTATGAGGTATGCGTGAGTTCAGATACTACAGCTGTACTAAGTTCAGGGAAATCTCAAAAAAAAAAAAAAGCTCTAGCTGCATGCACCAACGGTCACCCACACCATTATTGATCTTCTGATCCGTCTCCTCGAGCGAGCGCGCGTGTCGAACACGGACAGAAGGTATTGGCATATGCCTGTAGCTCAGCTCACAGCGGCACGTTGCAGCTCCGGACAATTTTTTTAAAACGAAGCAAAAGCTTTGACTTATTCATTAGTTTAGTAGAAGGTGACTATTTATTAGTAGAATAAACCGAGTGAAATTATACAACAAACACCATGCGGCAAATCCCACATAACACACACTCCGCGGCCAGCCGAACGGCAAACCACCCTTCCCGGTAGAAGAATTTGTAACTGCTATTAAGAGGAGATACGGGACACCATAGATGAAAGCGGCCCCATAGGGAGACTCGACGGCGAACAACACCGAGATTAACCTTGTCGCCCACACGACACAAGACGAAACGCCCTTGATGATATAGAGAACTCAGGGCCGTCGTCCCGACATCCAACTCACCATCACGCCATGCACAAACCACCTTGACCACCTTCCGAGGCTGCCGCCCCGACATGCCATCGCTCGCGGTCGAGCTGCAACGCCGCACGACCTAGTTATCCGTAGTCCAAACTGCATAGGGCAACTACCAGCAGACCACGACCGCCACACCACATCACCCGAGGCAAAACAACACCATTGTTACCACCGCTTCCATCGATCCCGACCACCACCTTCAGCGGGTCAACCACCACATCTCCAACGGAAGTTTCAGCCACCGCCGCCGGCGGCCGGCCGGCGACCACACTGGAGTTGCAGCGTGGCATCCCCACGCGTATGTACGTGAACACAAGCTAGGCCGGGCCGGCGCATGCATGCATCTCGAGAAGATCGATGCTGTTCGTCAACACTGCCTTGCTCCCTGCGAGCCACGCTCCACGGCAAGCCGGCCGACGCGGCGCGGGTGCCATTACAAGTGTCGTTAGCCTGCGGACGAGGGCGGTCGAGCAAACGCAAGCTGCTTCGAGATCAGACTAGGTGACCAAACTAACCACCCATAATTGCATCCACGCGTCTATGATCTGCACGGTGATGTACGGATCATGGCCGAGAAGTGTTGCACGAGGCCAAGTGGTAGAGGTAGCAGTGGCTATCCCTCGCAGGAGTTCAAACCCGAATGAAATTCTCACTAAGAGCACTTCTTTTATGAAAAGAAACCACCATAAGGCTAGTCGTGCATGGTCTTTTTATTATTATTATTAATATTCATACAAGGACACAAGCTAGCAATTTCCCCAAAAAGGAAAACCATATACTCCCTCCATCTAGGAAAACCATATACTCCCCCCATCTAGATTTTGGAGAAGTGACTTATAATTCTAGATGGAGGGAGTAGTAATATCACGACATGACTCGCCTGACTAGCTTTGGTCCGACAGAGATGCCTACGATATACTCCATTCGATATTTTAGCTTTTCTCCAGATTCACATCTATCTAGACATATTTAGTGTGTATATTCATTCATTTCATTCCCATCTAATTAACGTGTGAAATAGCTAAGCATTTCATTATTTAAACTATGGGAGTATGATCTACTTTTAGCACTAAGCACTACTTAAACGTATTCAGCCGGGAGCGAGTAGAAGAAGAGACTTATTTGGCCGAAAAGTCATTTTGGCTCCGAGTTCCTAGTGAATCTTGATTTTACTTTTTTAAAACTGCAGTGACAATTTTTAAAATGAATATAAATAAATCATGACGTTGTCAATGATGCATTGCATAAACAAAAAAGACAAATAAATGTATGTTTGAAGATTTTAAAGTGTGTTACTAGTAGAAAACAGGGTTCGGGATCATTAGTCCCGGTTCTAACGGTTAGGACGCCAGCTAGCTCTAGTCCCGGTACCGGGACTAAGGCCTTGTTTGGCACAGGAGTTTCCGAGTGTTTTCTAGTGTATATTACCTACTGTTTTGGGTGAAAACACTCCTCACACCCAAAACACTCCAACCCCTCCTAATCTCCTTCTCCACCAAAACCCCCACTAGATCAAGTCGTTTGACACAAAAGTTTTGCAGACAAGTGTTTCAGTAACAATTAAAAAAGTGATCTTTTTAGAGCACATAAAAACTGATGTATTTTCACAGGATTTGAACACACACAAAACTGATCTTTTTAATCATACTTCTACTGAACTTGAAATCTGATACTAGTACTTCTTGTGAACTAAAATTTGATACTAGCACTCACTATAAACTACTCGAAGCAAGAAAATGAACCGCTACTAGTACTCAGCACAACAAACAAATTCACGAACTGGAACACATCAAGCAAGAACTGCTACTACTACTAAAATCGATTGGCGAGCTAGTAGTACTAGCACAAAAGCAGCACAGACCCGTCGGCGAGCTGGTTGTATAGTAGTACTAGCGAGCACTGGCGTTGGGCACCCTGGCGGAGAGCTGGCGAGCTGGAACGCCTCCACCAGCCTGTCCCGTCCAGCACTCCGGCGTGGCACGACGTCACCTGCGCCGGTAGGCGCGACTGGTACTCGAGGAGTGGATGGCCGGGAAGATCACGAGCGGCATAGGGCTGCTCCACGACCTCGCCTCCATCTAGCAAGCTCACCATATTCTTCCGTTCCGCCCGCGTACGCACGTGTCGAGACCTCGAGCTACCGGTGCAGGTCTGCCTCGTCGTCTCGTGCCGGGCACCGTCGTGCCGCCATCCTGGCCTGAGGTCGCCGTTGCTGCAGCTTCTTGAGCGGGACGCCGCACCCGCCCGGCACGAAGGCGTGGCGGAGGCGGTCGACCAGAGGGCTACCGGACTACGAGTCTACGACTACGACTGGCGACGAAGGTCCTCGAGCATCAGCTCGTATCTGGGACGGATCAGGCCGGTGGATGGCGACGGCGACAACGGAGGGACGAGCGATGGTGACGGAGGAGTGGTCGGCGCTGCGCTGCGTTGCGCCGCCAGAGACACGGCAAAACGCGAGGGGGGACTCGCGTCTCGATTCCACTCCAACCGGACGGGTTTCTGTCGGCCCAGTGAAAACCAGGGTACCATGGGTCGGCCCTTCTGGCCCCAGACACCTAGGCGCGGAATACAACTAAGGACTGGGTCATGGCGCCTGGAGCCTCGCCCCCTCGCGGGGGCTTCAACGATGAAGCAAACGACCAAGTCTCCGCGAGTCGGGGACCTCCTCGGGAGACTTTTCCCTCTCGGGGTGGCGGAGCACTCAAAGTGCCTGGCGAGGTTCTGCCATCCTGGCAGGACGCACATGGGGCCTGCGCTCCGCAGCAGGATGACACGCATGACTGCGCACGGTGACGAATGGGCAGCAGTTGCCATTCCCATGCTTAAAGGGGAGCAGCAAAGCTGCCCCAAAGAAGACGGATTACCAAGCATGCTACTTTGGTGCTAAGGGGACACGCTGCCGCTCCGCTCCAATGGCGACGTCATCGATATGACACCATGGACCTCTGGAGCGCCGGCCACCGCTCTGGACGGACGGTGGCAGGGCCTGACGAAGACTAGCAAGACCGACGACGGTGGACCTCGTCCACCACCCCTGGACCAAGGGTGCGCCGCCCTCCTGGACCGGCGCCATGGAGGAACCCTAACTTCCATCCATGCGCCTATATAAGGAGGGGGAGCACCACTGGAGAAAAGAATCGACCATTCACCCACCTAAGACTACTAGTCCACTCAGAGAAGAGAGCTTCCACAGAGAGGAAGCTCTACCATCGTTGTAAGCTTTGCCCTCGGCAAGCACCCCTGTACTGTAACCTCGTGAAGCAGTGCAATATCACACAGCAGGAAGTAGGGTCGTTACTCCTCCCGGAGGGCTGAACCTGGGTACGAGCTGGTGTCAATCTCTGTCGTGATGCATTTCGTCGAGCTCGCCGTGCTTGGTCGCCGAGGTTGACGAGAGTGTTGTTAAGTGTCGTGTTCAGCCCCTTCGATTCCTGGTTCACGGGGATCATTCTCCGACATTTGGCGCGCCAGGTAGGGGGCTGAGGCGCGCTTTCAACCTTCCTCGATAACCTCTCCGGCGCCATGGCTCAGACCCGAGCTGAGCGCCTCGCACGTCGCACGAACGCCAACGGCAGGGCCACCACCGAGCCCGCACCAGGCCGCAACCCGCGTGGTCGTCCTCGTGTCAACCGCGCCCCGCGTAACGACGGCCCCGGGCCCCACGTCGAGGAGCCAGAGGAGGAGAATGTCGACGAAGAAGTCTCCTCCCTCCATCCCTCCAGGGACCCGGGGGCTTCGTCCCAGAGCCGGGCCGCGCCAAGCCCAAGCGCCGCTGTTCATGGCGCAGGAGCTTCTCCGCTACCGCCCCACTGAAGAGGGCCACGCCAACTGGTTGGCCCGCATCACCGAGCTCGTGCACGCCGCCGGCGTCCCTGCTGCCCCAGCTCCTTCGCGCTCGGTGGTGCGCCACTCTGGGCGCGGGGGACCCCGCGCCAGGGGCTCCCCCGCCTCCTCCACCTCCACCACCACCCCCGCCGCCGGCGGGAGATCATCGCGCTGCATCCCATGCCTCCTCCCCACGCGACTGCCAAATCGTGGTGAGGACGGCCCCGGATCTCCGGGTGGAGATCGAGCGCCAGAAGGAGCGCAACAACCGCATCGTCGACGACATCGCCGCCGCGGGGCACCAGAACCGCAACGCGAACGCCACGGTCACGACATACGCCACTGGATGCGTCGCCTTCACAAAGAGGCTGCGCAAGGTCGCCTGGCCGTACAAGTTCAAGCCCGACCTACCTCCGCGTTACGACGGTCGAACCAACCCCCTGGAGTTCCTGCAGCTCTACACTGTGGCGATACAGGCCGGGGGGAGACGACAAGGTCATGGCCAACTGGTTCTCCATGGCCCTCAAAGACTCAGCACTCTCTTGGCTGATGAATCTCCCCGACGACTCCATCGATTCGTGGGAGGCCCTCTGCAGGAGGTTCGTGGCAAACTTCAAAGGCACCTACGAACGCTCCCTCACCTACAACGACCTCCGTGTCGTGCGCCAGAAGTCGGGCGAATCTCTGCGCAAGTTCATCCAACGTTTCAGCCAGGTCCGCAACAAGATCGCGAACGTCGAAGACTCGCAGGTCATCGCTGCCTTCAGGGAAGGCGTCTCGAACCGCAGAATGCTCGAGAAGCTCGGCATCCACGACACGCTGACCTCAGTGTCCAAGCTCTTCGACCTGGCGGACAAGTGCGCCAAGGCTGAAGAGGGAGTCCTTTTCAAGAAGGAAGTGGAAGAGGATGACAAGACCAGGAAAAAGAACTCCGAGAAGCGAAAAGTCACAGCGGTCCTCGCAGCTGAGACTGAAGGCAAGCTGCCTCGCGAAGATCCCTCGGGAGTCGCAGCAAAAAACAGGCTACAGGCATGTACTGCATTTACCACAACAGGACGAACCACAACACAGAGGATTGCTGGGAGCTTAAGCAGCTCTCTCAGAAGCGGCAGCAGCAAGACGACGCGGCGGCCGCGGAAGAAGCCGTGGTGCCCGTGGGGGCGGACGCTACAACGACAACGGCAACCAGCAACCTCAAGAAGGCCAAGACCCCACCGGGCAAAACAATAACCTCCCCGATGATAACCCTGGGGGCTACCAGGCTCCCAAAGGAATCGCGGCGTGTATCCTCGGCGGAGCTCAGGCGCCGAGGTCGAACCACCACCTCAAGCAGTACACTCGAGCGGTCAACGCTGCCCTCCCCAGCCTTGAGGCTGCCCAACCCCTCAAGTGGTCGCAGTATCCTGTCGCTTTCGACTCCAACGACCACCCCAAGACCACCAAGACGGTGGGAACCATCCCGTTGATGTGTACCCCCACAATCAACAACATCGCTGTGACAAAGACGCTCATAGACGGTGGAGCAGGCTTGAATGTCATCTCTGTCGAAGCTTTTGAGCAGCTCCAGGTGCCATACGATAAGCTCATGCCCTCCAAGCCCTTCGCCGGGGTGACGGACGGCCTCATCACCCCGCTGGGTCAAGTGAGACTCGCCGTCACTTTCGGCACCCGCGAGAACTACCGCACCGAGCTCGTCGACTTCGACGTCGCGCACATCGGCTACCCTACAACGCCATCCTTGGCTACCCGGCCCTGGCAAAGTTCATGGCCGTCACCCACCACGCGTACAACCTCGTCAAGCTGCCAGGCTGCCGCGGCATCATCACCATCCACGGCCAAGTCAAGGAGGCCCTGCGCCGTCGAACTCGCTTACAAGACCGCCGCAGCGGCGGCCTCCTCGGGTGATGACGAGGACGACGCCTTCGACCTCTGAAAATGATCGCCACGGCAGACATTTTTGTCTCTGGAGGGACGCCCGAGACGTCACCTCCCCAAGCTTCACAAAGCTTCTTCCCTCCTCGAGGGCTACTCCATCTGAGCTCTCTCTACCACGCATCGCCACGCGCCACGAGAGATCTTCAGCCGCACTCAATGGAGGCCCATGCATGCACTTGGCGGAGTGTAACTTGGTCGCCCCAAGTATAAACAAACTAGTCATTTTTTGGCACAATGCGCCTCAGCGCCCACCCCTTTTTGTAATGATAACGTGGTAAGGTTTTCTTCCTGTTTTCCGCCCACGCTTATGTTTTCCCTTGTGCACCTCGCGAGCGGGGGCTGGGCACGGTGCCTGTGTCTAGGGAGCATCCCAGCAGTACTGAAAAATCCAATGGATCCGAGTTTCCTGTCTCGTGGGCACGCTCCCACGCAGGTCACCTCTCCAAGGACCTTGGTGCTTGTCTTCTCTCCTCGCAAGGCACACACAAGGAAAAGCCTATAAGCGCGTGTGCTTCGGTTGTGCAAATACTTGTGGGTACACCCTCGTGACAATTTCAGGAAGGGCAGCACCCTCGCCGAAGTTGGGGAAAACATCTCCATAGGATGGCATGCCTACAAACGCACAAGACCCCACGCAGCTAAGTCCAGAACTAAGCTACATGTCGTTTTCCTCTCTCGTCGTTTCGTTTGCCTCTCGGGCTCCTTTTCTCACTTACGTCTCATGGACTGCTCGCGCGTCAAAAGGGGGCTCTTGAGCATCGTGCCTCAGGAACCTTTCACCCCCCTAAGCCTTAAACATCCCCCGGCCTTGTCGAGCCCAAAACTCTGACATACCGCAGCGGCGATGCCAAAGCGCGAAGGAAAGGGTCCTAGCAACGTAGAGCAAAAAAGACATGAGCAAGGGATAAAAGCCCCTCGAGAGGCAAATACTGGCGGTGGCAGCAATACGAGCCTTAATAGTCATTACAATAGGGAAAGTACTCAAAAGCTATGATAATGTCTCCAGGCACACCACAGCAAAAGGAGCGTCTTCAGGCCTCGTCGTCATCAAGCCCCGCCCCATCAGAGCCTTCGTCGCTCCCCTCAGAGTCTTCAGCTTCCACCGCTTCAAAACGATCAACATACGCCTTCACCTCGTCCTCCACCTTGGCGGTCTGCTCCATGGCGTGAGGCCCCTCCAAGGGCTCAGTCACGTCCTCGAAAAGGAAGAAGGGCTGGAGGCGACGAAGATTGGCAAAGATGCGGCTAACAGCAAGATGAAGTAGCTTGCGGCTCTCCTCTTCAACCAGGTGATCCATGGTCGTCACGGTCTTCTCCAGCTCCTCCACGAGCCGGTCGAAGAAGCCTATATACCCCTGGATGCCGGCGTCGCCCTCGGTCGTAAAGTCGGGGATCTCAGCACCCAGGCGTTGCGCAACGACTCGAGCCCGAGACCCCAAGGAGCGGAGCATGTCCCGCTGCTCTTTCTTCAGGGCCTTGGCTTCCCGCCTAGAAGCTTTGGCCTCCTCGGCAAGCGCGGCAGCGGGTGCCACCTGCTGTTGAAGATCCCTCATGTCCCCCTCTAAGTTGTGGAGATCATGCTCCACACGACGGCGGGCGTCCTTGGCCGTCTTCAGGCGGGACCGAAGCTTCTCCAATTTCTCTTCCAGCTCCTGGACACGCTGGTCAGATTCAGCACGCTTCTCCAGGAAGCGGTCCTCCTGCATTTTCAGCCTCTTCGAGAAATCAGCCTGGCAGTCTCTGCGGAAGTTCTTTTTCTCCTCGTCGAGCTTGGCTTGCTGCTCTTTCTTCTGCTGCTGGAGTTTCTCGTTGGCTCTATCGATACGGCCTTGGCGCCCGGCCTCATCTTCAGCCACGGCGGTCTCGCGAGCCTCCAGGCGTTCCTTCTCCGCAGCCTGATCTTTTTCAACTTGGTCGGCTTGCTCCTCGCGCCGGCGGACTTCAGACTCGCGGAAGGACAGTTCTTCCTCGCGGGGACGGATCTCCGCCTGAAGCTTGTCCTGGCTGGCTCGGAGGGCCTCCGACGCCGCGGCAACCTCCTTCTCCCTGGCCTGAAGCTTTATCTCCCGAACGGAGGCCGCCGCCTCGCGAGCAGATAACTCCTGGTGCTTAGCGGTCGTCTCCGCTTGAAGAGCTTCGCGCTTATGCTTCAGTTCCGCAAGGACTTCCTCAGCCTCGCGAGTAACGCTGGCCCGAACCTCGTCAGCAAAACGGCGAGCCTCGACGCGGCGCTCCCGAGCCTCCTCATCCTCCTGGCGAGCGCTCGAACGCTGCGCGGAGATGGGCCCAGCCGCGCGCAAGGTCCATGCGGTCCTCGCCCGTAGCGCGCTCCTCGTCGATGATGTGGAGTTCCAGGCCGCTGAGCATCTCCCTCGCAGAGCGGAAGATGGCCTCGCGACGAGATTCGCACGGGCGCTGCGTCCGCAGCGTCAAAGCCAGGCTGTCTCCAATAGGCGCGGAGTTCGGGGTCCCCAGAATCCCGCCCCAAGGCTCGGGTCCTCCCCGAGGTGCCTCGGGGGGCTCAGGTGGGGGACTTTTCCCTCATCAACAGATCCCTGAGGGTCCTGGTGAGGGATGTTGTCCTCAACGGCCGGCCCACGGGGGCTCTGGCAGGGAACCTCTTCCTCACCAGTAGACTGCTGGGGACTCCGCTGAAGATCATCGCCCACAACAGCCGCTCGAGCGACCTGAGAGCCGAAGGAAGTTTCGTTATCGGCGCCGGCACCCTCCTGCCTAATGGGGGCTCCCCCTGTTGTCTCCGTCGGCGCCGTCGGGGCGAAGTCTCCAGCCACCCCGGGACCCTCTGGGACCATTTCCGCCTCACTCCCCGGATCCGCACGGGTTCGTCTGGCTCGGGAAAGGTCGCGTCCCAGCACGATCCGTGACCCCGGGGGACGAGGCTGCGGACGCGAGGGTGTTTCGTCTGTCGCAGAGGCCTTGAGGATCACCGAAGCCCCCGAAGTCTCTCCCGCTGACAGGTCTTCTTTTGCTTTGGTGCCGAGGAAGATCTGAAGGGAAAACCAGAAAACAGTCAAGACGAGAAGACTCTGCGGGAAAGAAGGGAGAAGAAGAGAAAGGAACTTACACATTGGCAGTATCCACCCATCTCCTCTTCCGCACCCGCCGGGGCGGAGGTGCGTTGGCTGCTGGCACTCCTTGAGGCCCCCCAGCCTTCGTCCCCGGGAGGACGACAGGCTTGGCAAGGGGCGGCTCCGCTCGAGGATCTCGGGGGTCAGCTGAAGGACCGCCGTGGTGTTCACTCCCACCTGCCGCGACGGAACGGCTCGGTAGGACGACTCGTCACCTGAAGAGACATCCAAGACCTGGGTCCTAGGCTCTCCGAGGCCCGGCAGGCGCTTGCCCCTGCCCGAGAAGTCGGCACCTCGGGAGGTGCCCTCGCCCTCGGCAACGGAGCTAGGGAGACCCCGGCGAGAAGGCTTGCCCTGTTCCGGGGCCACCACGATGAGCCCCTCTTGAGGGCTTGTCCTCCCTTGCAGAGCAGCCCCCATGGGGAGAACGACGGCATCGCAGTCAAGTATTGGTAGCGGCCCGACTTTTCGAACAGATACAAAGGTTTTGAAGATTTGTTCGCTGGCTCTGGTATCTGCGAAGAGGAAAAGAGGAAGCTCATTATCTCATCCACCACCTCAGCCGAGAGACTTTCCTGGTCCAACCGTATTCTGTCGGACACCCCGGTGTACATCCACACCGACTTCTGGTGCGACTGCAGAGGCACAATGCGCTGCATCACGAACTCTCTGGCAATCATCTGACCAGTGAGGCCATACGAGCAGGCTTCGGCAAGGCGCCTCTCCACGACATCAAGGGACTCGTGCGCCAGCTGCTGCCTGCCCCATCCTTGATGCCTCGTCGGGGGACCAGCCGGCACCTCGAGGAAGGGACAGACCTCTGAAACCCTCACGAAGAGCCACCGCTGGCGAAAGCCCTGCACTTCTGTCGTCACCTCAGGGACGGGACATCACCATCCTAGGCAATGGGGGGATAGTTCCCGAACATGCCGTCGCAGAGGCAAAACGAGACGCAACCCGTCGTTTCCGTGTGTGACAAGAAGTGTAGCGAAAAGAAATTGCGGAAGAAGTCCACGGAAGGCCTGACCCCAACGTACGCCTCACAGACGTAGGCGAAGATGGAGATGGTGAGAATGGTGTTGGGATGGAGGTGAAGCAATTGGATTTGGTAATGCTCCAGAATCGCGATGAAGAAATCCGAGAAGGGGGGAATCAAACCCGCGAAAAGATAATGGAGGAAGACATGATAGAACGGGGCGCGAAGCAGGCCGGGAGCGCCCCCAGGCTGAAGCTCCGTTGCGCCCCGCTCGTTGAAATCCGAGGCCGCCAAGGGGCGCACCTTCACCAAGTGCGCGATGCTGGTCACGCGGCTGACTTCCAGCGCGGGCCGGAGAGCACGGCCGTGATTCGGCGAGGCTTCCTCGTCGTCCGGAGCCGCCGCCTTTGCCTTCTGCGCGGCAGTGGCCCTCTGGGATGACATTGGGGCGGCGGCGGAGGAAGCGGGGAGTCGCGGTGCAGGGAGGAAGGAGGCGTAGCACGAGCGAAGGTTTCGAAGTGATGGGGAACCGCGCCCTCTCTGCCATTTATCGCCACGCAGAGTGGTTTCCTCAGTCATGGCGGGACCCACCGCGCGGTCAGACCAACCGAAGGAGGCGACCCGACGGACGACGGTTGTGCGCCAGGTGTCTCGGCCCAAGAGGGCCAAGTTGGAGCCCGCGACGCTTTACTTGCACCATTGGGCACCAGATGGCCCATCGCGGGCCCGGGGCTACTGTCGGCCCAGTGAAAACCAGGGTACCATGGGCCGGCCCTTCTGGCCCCAGTCACCTAGGCGCGGAATACAACTAAGGACTGGGTCATGGCGCCTGGCGAGCCCCGCGAGGCCTCACCCCTCGCGGGGGCTTCAACGATGAAGCAAACGACCAAGTCTCCGCGAGTCGGGGACCTCCTCGGGAGACTTTTCCCTCTCGGGGTGGCGGAGCACTCGAAGTGCCTGGCGAGGTTCTGCCATCCTGGCAGGACGCACATGGGGCCTACGCTCCGCAGCAGGATGACACGCATGCCTGCGCACGGTGACGAATGGGCAGCAGTTGCCATTCCCATGCTTAAAGGGGAGCAGCAAAACTGCCCCAAAGAAGACGGATTACCAAGCATGCTACTTTGGTGCTAAGGGGACACGCTGCCGCTCCGCTCCAACGGCGACGTCATCGATATGACACCACGGACCTCTGGAGCGCCGGTCACCGCTCTGGACGGACGGTGGCAGGGCCTGACGAAGACTAGCAAGACCGACGACGGTGGACCTCGTCCACCACCCCTGGACCAAGGGTGCGCCGCCCTCCTGGACCGGCGTCATGGAGGAACCCTAACTTCCACCCCTGCGCCTATATAAGGAGGGGGAGCACCACTGGTGAAAAGGATCGACCATTCACCCACCTAAGACTACTAGTCCACTCAGAGAAGAGAGCTTCCATAGAGAGGAAGCTCTACCATCGTTGTAAGCTTTGCCCTCAGCAAGCACCCCTGTACTGTAACCTCGTGAAGCAGTGCAATATCACACAGCAGGAAGTAGGGTCGTTACTCCTCCCGGAGGGCCTGAACCTGGGTACGAGCTGGTGTCTATCTCTGTCGTGATGCATTTCGTCGAGCTCGCTGTGCTTGGTCGCCGAGGTTGACGAGAGTGTTGTTAAGTGTCGTGTTCAGCCCCTTCGATTCCTGGTTCACGAGGATCATTCTCCGACAGTTTCCACGGGTTTGGCCGGGCTCAGTCCAACCAAAACCAGCCTGCCAAACAATGTTGGGGTGTTTTCTGGTGTCTTCAGATGGGCCGGAAATTTACCCCGGCAAACACTCCAATACTCATGTGCCGAACAAGGCCTTATAGGTCCTCCACACGCCCGCACACGGCTCCGCCCACGTGGCGAGCCTTTAGTTCCAGTTCATGGCAAACCGGGAATAAAAGGGGGGCTTTAATTAGTCTAATTGGGTAGTCCCGGTTTTCCAACCGGGACTGTAGCCCCATTTTCTACTAGTGTGTATACATAGTTCCACGCATTTGTTGCCTTTGTTACTCTTATGTAGCTCTTCATATAAAGTATATGAAACGAGTAGAGATTTCTTCCACCCGAACAACGAGTGCTCCAATCATTTTCAAAAATTCTAAAAATATATCGACAATTTTCAAAAAAAAAGGTCTTACAAAACTCATGCATATTATCGGTGATGTATTCTATATACGTGCAAAATCACAATGTAACATACTTAGTATTCTGACCTGCATAAAAATGACAAATTTACATATCCGAGTAGAGTTAACAATGCATAGTTTCAAATCGGAAAATTTGTCATTTTTGTTTAGCCTATAATATAGATATTTTGGCATTAAGATTTTTCAAGGTTGTATTGTACATCATTTTTAACATGCCTATTTTTTCAGATTTTATAACCTTTAATTAAATGTATTTTTTGAATTTTCTTAAAATAGAGAGAGAACTCAAAATCAGGAACCAAAACCGCTTTCCGATTTGAAATTGAGATTTTTATATGTTTGTAGGATACATCTCATTGACAACATGTATGATTAATTTCATATTTTTTAAAAACTTGAAGATATGGTTCTCATCATGTGACAAGGGCGCTCGATCAATTGAAGTTGGCATTTTTTGTTGTTGTAATTGGGTTGCAACCCAGCCGTCTGTTAAACCGATGTTCTCTCTCCGTTCTAAATTAGATAAATTCCATTCGTTTAAACGTGTATATATCTATAATTATAACAGGTCTAGATATATTTCTAAAAATATGAACAAATGAAAGTCGTCTAATTTGAAACAGAGGGAGTAACAATTGTTTCCTCGGCAGAAAAAAAACACACACCGTAACTGAGACCCCAAATTAATCTCTGATCGATCTCCAAACCCAGCGGCGTAGCGATTAGGGTTTTTCCTTGCCGCGGTCACTTCCACCGGCTTCTCCTCGCCGGCCGTTACCCTCCACTCCTTCACGGGCTGCGGCATCATCTACTACTCCTCTTCTCGCCTGCCGGCCGTAGGTGGCAACGGACCGTCCAAGTCAGGCACCAGCAGCGCGGAGATATATAGCGCGATGAAGTCACCTTCCCCCAAACTCTTCCCTCTCGTGCTCGCCCGCCCACGTGATTTTCTCCTGTTCCTCAGCAGATGCTTCTGCCGCTGTTTCGGTGTTATCGCTCGCTCTCTCCTCGGTAGGGTGTCAGGTACCGGATCCATGGCGGCGGTGATCGCGGTAACGGACGACCTCGTGTTGCCGCTTCGCGCTGTGGGGGAACTGGCGGCGGCCGCCGGGGTCTCGCGGGAGGACGTGGTGGTCATCACGCACTGCGCCTCACTCGGTGAGCATCGAAATCTTGCCCCATTTTTTCATGCTACACGATTGAAGGGCTAGCGGTTATGGCTACCGTAACGGAATCGAATGTTCCCTCTACCTACGTCTTGTATAAAGTTCAGTTCTTCGTAAACCTGTTTTGATCTTGTTTTGTTACATACTATCAGGTGGGAAGTTGCCGCTTGATGATGCGTCTTTTGGTGCTGTTCTATCTGTCGTAAAAAATGTGGAGAGCTTCGGGGATCAGTTGGTTGCCGAAATTAACCGAGTGCTGAAATCCGGGGGCATTGTGCTGGTACAAAGCTCCAAAACCCTCCTCTGATCAGAAGGTACGTAATTCGTGGAACCCTTTGCTGCTCACATATGTTGTTTTGTAATGTTAATTTAGCCCGACCTGATTGTATATTTCCTCCGCATTAGCCAAACAATTACATCGAGCGCCAGCTACTCATGGGAGGTTTTGTTGAAGTGCAATCTTCTGCTACAAGCAGCTCGCAGGATAACGTGCAATCTGTTACTGTGAGTATGCATGCCATACTTAAGGCTGCTCGACCCGTAGGCTTTCTTTCTATTCCTAACTTAATCATTTGCAGATCAACGCAAAGAAGCCCTCGTGGAGTATGGGTTCTTCCTTCCCACTGAAGAAACCAATAAAGGCTCTTCCAAAGATTGAAAGTCCTGCTGATGATGAACTGATTGACGAAGACAGCCTCTTAACTGAGGACGACTTGAAGAAACCACAACTTCCAGTTGGTATAGTCATTAATCAACAAACCGTCTGAGTTTGATTAATATTTGTAAAGACCCTTATTTTAGGTTTCGACACTAAAATGTTTGCTCTTGTTTCACCACACCAGTTGGAGATTGTGAAGTGGGAGCCGTGAAGAAAGCGAGGAAGACATGCAAGAAATGCAGCTGTGGCAGGGCTGAGGCTGAGCAGAAGGTGAAGCTGGGGCTCACTGCAGAACAGATCGATCACCCCGTGTCAGCTTGTGGCAGTGTAAGTAGAATTTCTACCTGTAGACATAAACATAGAATGCACCCAACTCACTCATGTCGCTGATTTTATCTTTTTTCAGTGTGGGCTGGGCGATGCATTCAGATGTGGTACCTGCCCATACAGAGGCCTCGCACCATTCAAGTTGGGCGAGAAGGTAATCGCTCTCTCTTCCTCGTTCTAGATTCATGAGAAGAGCTTCAGTGTATGGGTTGAGATACTTTTGGTGCAGTATACTGATCTTTCAGTTTCTTCAACACCAGGTTACATTGTCTGTCAACTTCCTCTCGGCCGACATATGACCGTAGAGCCGCCTCTGATAGAAATGCTGGGGTGACGGCACAGCTTGACTGCATCTTTTGTGGTGCTCGTCGAGTACTGAATTTTGATTTCGAGTAATGACTTTGCTGAAACATTGTTTTGAAAATTTGATCTTTTTCCGGGGTGAAAACCCAAGATTTTCTATCGGACGACGACAACGTTTGTGCATTGTTTCCTTCTAGGAGGCATTGCTTTTGGAGAGTCTAGGTTGTAGTACGAGTGTTTTTTTGGTGGTGGTTAGAGTGTTTTTTTTGCGATGTGTTGTACACCCTATATGCATAGCTGGATTAGCTGCAACGTGCTGCATATAAATATGCACCCTATATGTATAATGCTACAGCTAGCATGCATGCACTTCCATGTTTGATCGTCAGAGCTAATTAATTGGCAAGCTAATTATGTATAGGTTTTGTCTGATTGTCGATCCATCATGGAGTTGAGGTCCATATGATCCATGGAAGCGCATGTGCCATGATTCCCAGCTCCCAGCTGGGTATATATACGTTATCTAGCAAACATGATCCGAGCAGCGAGCTCATGGAAGGTGTCAGTACTGCTCTTGAATTCTCTAGGATTGAATCTGCAGAACGAAGAGTAGTTTAATCTCATTACAATCAACAACCGATCTTGGTGTTGCTGCCAATGTCAACGAGCTGACTAGCCGGGTACCGTTCAGGCGCTTAATACTTGATATACTACTGTACCAACTTGGCGTAGAGGCTGCTGAGATCGATTTTTAAAATTGCTAAGCATGGAAGCTTACTGCTGAAAAACAAGTAATTTAGACAGTTGCAGCAGCAGCATGCACAGCTACAATATTTGCCTTGCCCAGCCGATCGGTACTGTAGTCAAAATTCAGTGGCCGGGGCTGGGATAGCTAGCCGTGTGCATATCGATCGAACATGGAGGTGACCAGCGATTCAGCTCGACTCAGGCCGGTGGTGCTCCGGTTCCTCGCCGCACTCGTCTTAGCCGTGGTGACCACCGCAGTGGCGGTAGCAAGGTCGAGCCAGCTCCTGCCCATGATCAGCTGGTACTCATTGGCACCAGGGCGAGCTGCTGCTGCAGGGAGGTGCGTGATGTTCAACTTTGGAGACTCCAACTCCGACACTGGAGGGCTCGTCGCCGGCGCGGGGTTCAGGCTGCACAGGCCCTACGGCCGCCGCTTCTTCGGTGGGCCTAGCGGCCGGTTCTCCGACGGCCGCCTCTACATCGACTTCCTCTGTACGCACGCACGCAGGCACATGATGCATGCATGCACTACCTGTTCAGTATAATTTGAATTTGAACTGATCCGTTCATTTTTGCATGGAGCTAGGCGAGAGGCTGGGACTGGAGCACTTGAGCCCGTACCTGGAGTCGTCGGGCGTGTCCTTCCGGCACGGGGCCAACTTCGCCGCCGCCGGCGCGGCCACGGCGCAGTCCGCGGACTCCGGGATCTTCAGCCTACCGATGCAGCTGCGCCAGTTCCGGCACTTCAAGGCCCGCACGGCGGAGCTCCGCCCGGTAGGGCTCGGGTCTGGCATCGCCGACGAAGAGTTCAGACACGCGGTGTACTCCTTCGACATCGGCCAGAACGACATCTCTCTCGCCTTTTTCACCGCCAACGTCACGCAAGAACGTATGCTGGGGACCGTCGTCCCGGCCATCACCACCAGGATAAGAGACGCCGTCAAGGTGAGGACCTGAGGTACTGCTACGTACAGTAGTATACTCCGAAATTCACAATGTCGATCTACACCAGAATGACTTTGTTGTTCATCGGTCGCGTAACGGTGCAGAGGGTGTACGACGCCGGCGGACGCAAGTTCGTGCTCTACAATACGGGCCCGTTCGGGTGTCTTCCCAGCACCCTGTCATGGCACCGTCTCCGGCGTAGCGGCATAACCAGCGAGCTCGACGGTGCGGGGTGCCTCGTCCGCCATAACGCCGTTGCGGAGGCCTTCAACACGCGCCTGCGCCTTCTCCGGCGCGAACTGGCAGCGGAGCTCCCTGAAGCGACCGTCGTCGGCGTGGACATGTACGCCATCAAGTACGGCCTCTTCACCAACCACACGTTGCACGGCTTCCACAACCCGCTGACGGCATGCTGCGGCGCCGGCGGGCCGCCGTGCAATTACGTGCCCGGAGCACCGTGCGCCAGCGCCAAGGCGAAAGCTTGCCCGGAGACAGATGTAGACAAGCACATCAGCTGGGACGGCGTGCACTACACGGAGGCGGCGAACCAGATCGTCGCGGATAAGATACTGTCTTCAGAGTACAACACCCCACGGCTTCCTCTGCAGACGCTGTGCAAGCATGAGTTCATAGCTGACAGCAAAATCTGAACATAAATTCTCCTACACCGTTCTGTAGGCATTTCAAAGTGAAGAGCAGAATTCAGTAAACCAGAATGGAATACTCTCTGTACCCTTCCACTGCCCCAAAGATGAGTTACAAGGAGCAACGCATTTGAAGCCACCAATTGAGATTCTACTGCACATTGACAGTTTACTTCCTTAAAAAACATCAAAAGTTTACAACCGATCCTGATTTATCTAGCCTTTATTGCTAACAGAGTTATACAACCATTGTAAATTACAGGTTTCCACCTACTTGTATACCACCTGAGTACACCCAATAATAATAGCTACACATAATTTTACAGGAGAAACCGAGTAGCCACAATCTGCAATACATCTTATAATGAGCATCCATAGAATTCGACAAATCAGCATATGGGAACTCAGAGCTCCAGTGTGATGATGAGCGTTGGTTACTCACGCGGCCTAGCAAGCCACAAAGAACTCAAAGCACGCAAACGTGAAAAGTAGTCATGTATAGCAAGGAGAGCACGAGAGGCCTGTCGAATCGTCAGAATTCGTTGCATTTGATGCAAAGTCTGCTGTCGCAGGTTGTCGGCCTGATAGATATGGAACAAACAAATTATCATCATAATCAGATATGGCAAACCAAATGATAACTAATTAAAGTAATCAGCTAAATATGCCAGTAAAAATACTGAAATATCACGCCTGCAAGCATTGCAAGGAAGAGGCTTGCCTGGCGAAGAAAGTTCTCAAGTGTTCCAAGTTTGCCCATGGCCATAGCCATCTGACCCATGTAGTTTGCCACATTCCCCGAAGAACCAGAAGAACCGAGAGATCCAGCCAAAGTTTCTGCCAAGGATTGCTGCAACGCTTCCATCCCTTGGGAGAGGGCATCCTCTGCCTGCTGGGAAGATTGCTGGAGGTTGGTTAATCCAGCCAACTGCGTCTCGGTTAGCGGCTCGAGGTGATTCGCCAGGAGCTGAAATTTTGAATCGTCTCAAGAAATTAATAAATCTTAAGGGCACTGAATTTACAACAAACCCTGACATCTAATATTTCTCACCTTCAAAAGTTCAGATGGACGGAAACCCCCAAGCCACATGAAGCACCTTTCAGCAGGTGTCTTCCACATGCCTGACAGTATATGAAACACATCAGCCTTCGCAGCTGCACCTTTGACCTTAAATATTTCATCATAGTGTCCCATTATCCCATCTACGATAAGGCGCAGGTCACTGTCACTTGCATGAGCATTAACTGCAGTCCTCAACTCATTAATTTGCTTATTTTGCTCCTCAAGCCATCTAGTGTATTCTAGGTCGAAAGTCAATGCCCCTGCAAAGACAAGTTTACTGTTCAGATGACCTTCAAACATAGATTGACAGCACATACAATTTAACATCACTCAACAAAAGGGTGCTGCTGCAGATATTTATCTGCACGTATGGAAATTTGGAGAAAATACCATTTCCACTCATGGAATGGGTTTGGTCTCCGGAGCTAGAAATAAAGATTCCCTGCAAATAAATATCCAGAACAAGTTTTAATTGTAGCAAAAGCATGCTCTACTGCTAGAGAACATCACAACAAACATTCAACCAATAAAGATTTACCTGCTGTCGAGCTTTCTGGAGCTCCTGCTCTAGTTGTGCAAGCTTCAGCTTACTGCTTTCTAGCTGTTGCACATATGACTTCAAAAAGAGAGAAAACCATTATTATTTGGCTTGGATCAAATGAATCCAGTATTCAATATTCAGTGGAAACAATAAACAGTGACAGACGAGGTTTATACATGGCGAATTCGGCTAGTTATATAATTCAATTGCTTATGCATGGACAACTAAGAATTCATTCAGGTCCTATATACTAAAACACATGAAGTCAGGAAGTAGTGCCTGGCAACGCGACATGTTTTTTGTACCTTATAGCAATGTGCAATTTTATAACACACATAAGAAAATTATGACAGGAAAAGTAAAACGGAGACATGATGACATATAGAACTACAGAGAAGAAATATGCAGTTCAGTTTATCAGCACAACTACAAACAGTACTGTACAGAACCTCCAAACTCCTTAATTCTGTAAGTAGAACTGATGCTTTCCTTTATAAGCATACTCTCAAATCAGGTTTAGTGCTAAACCAATTTAAGTAAAAAGGAAAATGCCTTACGTACGAGAACAAACGACAGATATAGGCAAGATTTATAACGGTACCTTTTTCCTCAGCCGACTTTTCCTTGCCGCCTCACGATTTTGAGCAAGACGTCGCAGTGTCTATTGGATGGCAAATACGATAATAAGAAACAAATAACAGAAATACACAAGAATGCACAACAAACACACAAGAAAAAAGAACAGAAATACCACCTTTTGGTCCAAAGGTTTGTCGGACCTGTCAGACCTATCCGAAGAATTAGAAGCCATGATTGCCCCACTTTGTCCTTGTTCTAACTGCAAGCAGTTGAGAACATGAGTATGTTTAGCAGTGGATTCATAATGAGAAAACAGAATAAGAGCTGCCAGTTTAGTTGATAACTTTTCCATATCTGGAGTATCAGTTGGCAGTTGATACATGTGACTATGAATAAGTGAAACAGCATCTAAATCGAGGGTAAAGGTGGCTATTTCAAACTGACTATTCATTTCTGCTGTCATATAACATGGAGATGTCTCTAGCACTTTATTAGCCAAGTATAAGCTCTAGTGTATCCAGAATCCACGTCCTAGTAACTAGCAAATCAGGCCGCGGTAGCAGTAGCTTTATGTAACTTAAGATAACTATGTTCTTGGGCTTTAGCAATTCATTTGATCACATTGTGATTAACAATTCAAATGCTAACTCGATGTTGAGCATAACAATTATCTATTTCTCTCTAGAAAATGGTGCAGTTCAAGGCATAGGTGCTTAAATAGTTGAGCTCAACTTAAAGCTTGTTTCGAGCGAAAAAAGAGAGAGGGGAAACAGTTTAAACCCCAATAGGAAGAAGAATGAGTACCCTGTGGTTCTTGCCGTCGTTGTCTACAACAGTTGAGTTGTCAGTCCTTGAACTTGCATCTGCCATCACTCGGCCTCAACGGACCACAATCACCAGGAGACAGCAAATCACTTTGCTATCCCCTTCCTAACAACAACGCGGTGAGCCCACCCCTCTGTTGTCTGAGATCAGTCGTAGCCCGAATCTATGCATCACAGTGAGAAAATAGTAGGCAACTTTGAAAAATTAGTAACTCAAAAACAGTAATTGCACACATGAAACGATATAGTACAGTACATGCGTGTACTCACTTCCTCCCTGATCCAAGTCAGTCAGCTGCTGCACAAGGTCTGCAAAAGAAGAAACAGGCGTCTTCCTCAGTACTACTACGAAGTAGACAGCGCAGCCCAAATCATTAGCACTGTCGGAACAAGGATATGCACATTTATGCCGATCTGAAACCCTACAGGCTGGTGGTTCAATTCAACCTCCCCGAAGGGCCACAGCAGCACAGTGCACTCCCCTCCGTGCCACTCGAGTAAGCGCACGCGAATCCAACCATTAGAGATGAAAACCATGGCCAGCCAGAGGCTTGTTCCTCGGTACTGGGCCATGGTTCATCCGCCGTTTCGGTAGAGTAGGTACAACAACTACCCTGATCCAGAAGCGGAACGGACACAGAGTAGCAGTACGAAGGGGGAGTGCGGGGAGTCGAGCTCAAATCAGGGGGGGGGGGGGAGGGAGGGCATACAGCGAACGATCGGCGGGAGCGCAGCTCGGCGCGGCGCCGGCGCATGGTCGGCCCTCGCCGCCTCCGCCCAGACCCGGTGGGTGGGGAGCTTCAGAACTCAGCACCGGATCGGGGACGGACGGCTCCTACCTTCCCGCCGCGCGTCGTCGCGCAGTAGCTCCGGCTCGCGGGGCCGCGGATTCGGTGGGGGAGGAGCGGCGGGCGGGGGAAGCTTCGAGAAGCTCTGTGGGTTTCGGGTGGTGGTGGTGGTGGACTAGTGGAGGGGAAGGCGCCAAACCGGCGCGGGGCTCGCGTGGGCGCGGCGCACGGGCCGACGTGCGGGTGACGTGCGGGGCCAAGGCGAGACGCGTGGACGCGGCTCACCGGGTTAGGCCGCGGTGGCAGCTGGCGTCAGTGTGCGCGCGTGCGTGGGGCCCGCCGGTTTGGTTGCCACTGTCACCAACCCCGAGCCCGACGTCGTCACCGGTGAGGCTGTGTTTGACTTCTCCACCTGGAAACGGACGGAAGCTACGGACGGCGTTATCCGCGAGATGCTGGACCTGCTGCCAACAACTTACCGCGGTCCACGGCTCCAGATGGAACACGTGATTGCTACAGGATGAAATGATAGTGGTTCTCTTTTTTTTGTGTGAAAACTCCAGATACATAACCCAACTCAACCACGCACCCAACAAAGTAGGAAAATACAAACAGGTCCCTGGGTACTCCACTTCTCTGCCACCACCGACGCGGACCGGAGACGCGCCGCCGTAGCTCCTCCGCCGCTCCCGCCTGGAACCAGCGTCGACCTTGAAATCCGAGGAAGCTTCAACACGGACGGGAAGTTCCCGTGCCTGCACGACGATGGGGAAGAAGAGCAGAACGCACTTGAGTCGAAGACGTCTCCCTCACTGGAGAGGGAGGAAGATCTGGAGCTCCTCCGGGCACCACACCTCACAAAGCTCATGCCGCCGCCGGAGGAAGCCGCAACACGCCGACGAGCCGGAGGGCTGAACACCCCACAAGGAGAAGGCAGCAGCGCCAATCCACCGCCCACCGGGGGGAAAATCTCCACCGATCCAAAGATCGTGGACCTGCAAAACCACACGACCCAGAGGTCGGTGGGCCGAACACGCCGTCCTCCTGCCGTCGCCGGCTAGGGAGAGGAAGGGCGGCGGATTTATTCTTCCTAGTCACCGACGAACTCCTCACCAGATCGCCGCCGCCAGAAGCTAAACCTACCCTATCTACACACCGAACACCGGGGACCCAGATCCCGACCTCACGCCGCCGGAGCGAGCGGAGGAGGCCGGGATCCACACCCACGCCGCCGGCTCTCAAGATTCAACATTTTGTGAATTTTGTTTCGAGGGATTCCCTGGTGCTACCACACTTTTGTACTCCATTTCCGTAGATTTACATATGATATCTTCATTTTTCACGATAGTTTCAAAAGATCGGTGGGAGTAGGCCTGGGCGTTCGGTTTAACCGAACCGATCGGTTCGGTTCCTCGGTTTTACAGAAAAATCGGTTTTCGGGAAATGATGACCGATCGGTTATCTGAAAATCTACTAACCGACAATTTCGGTCACCAAGAAATCGGTTCGGTTCTCGGTTTCGAACCGAACAGTACTGATGTAGAGTACCAGCGCATCACGAAATAGATTTTAGAGCGATTCAATGTCGCAGCAGGGGGCTTCGGTGGCCATAGTCCTTCATCCCCGTCTCCCCGAGCCTGCTAAGCGACCCAGCGCGACTGGCAAAGGATCGAATGGGATGAGATGGGAAGTATCAGGATCAAAGGAGAGAGCTGATATGCGCTGGCGGCTGTCGACTCGTTGCGCTGCTACAGACGGCGTGGCGGCGCACGCTCTGACGGCTGGGAGTCGAGAGAGATGGGGGGCAGAGTTGGGGACGAACGGTCAGGCAGATCGTGACTCGTGAGGTAACGTGCGTCAGTGCGTGTGGTGCTCCTCCCTGAGGCAGATCGTGACTCGTGAGGTAACGTGCGTCAGTGCGTGGGGTGCTCCTCCCTGAGTCCCTGTACGTTTATTTTTTAGCAACTGCTGAGCTTATGAGACAAGGTCACAAGGCTTGGGCCTCCAGAAAGAATGCGCATGCACTATGGCGCTACTGGGCTAGACTAACTCTGCACTTTACCATTTTTTTTACTTAATTCGGTCTGTTCGGCTAATACGGGTACCCGAGAGTCAAAACCGAATTACCCTAACTTAATTCAGTTTTCAAGACTTGATGACCGAATTAGGAACCTAAATTCTCGGTTTCGGTCTAATCGGTTTCGGCCCCGGTTAGTTCGGTTCGGTTGATCGGTTCTCGGTTAATATGCCCACCCCTAGGTGGGAGTATATCTTTTTGAGAGTACATAATTGTGTACTTACTATTGTATATTACTATTATATAAGTATAGAAGCAGAGGTTTGAATGTAAGAAAATGATTGTGCACAACACTGTCAAAACACCACTCCACAGTCCACACCGGCTAGTCCGAACCTCCGAGGACAGGACAGCCTCCACGGCTCCACAAACGGCAACCAAACACAGGTAAAAGCCTATGCTAAACTGAGAACAAGACCGCGTCTCAACCGATACCATCGCCTTCAAGGAAGAACATCTCCATCTTGACTCACCTATCGACACACCATCCTAAAGGAGGGGATGACGGGATTTGGTCCGTCCTGAGAAAAACATCACCTTGAACACACTGTTGCACAGCCGGAGCGGCGGCTCCGGGGACGCCGGGCTTCGGCGTGGTGGCGGATCCGGGGCTCTCTCGCCCGGATCTGGTGGGGGCGGGCCCTGCCTGGTCGTCAGGGCGGCAGGCCGGGGTCGTCGACGGCACGGCGGCGCGGGCATCTGGGCCCGGTCTGGCGCGGCGTGGCTCACGGGGCGTCGCGGCGGTGGTGCGGCGCGGGGTGGAGCAGGGCGCATCGCGGTGTGCGGCCAGGAGGGATGGGCTCGTGCGGGCCACATCTGGGCCGCGCGGGCCAGCGTCGGGCGGGGCTGCAGCGGCGTGGCTGCAGCGGCCAGGAGGAGCGAGAGGCGAAGCCGCCCCTTGCTGCGGCAGGGGTGAGGGCGGGAGGAGGAATGCCGGGGCGGCGGCCCCGGAACTGCGACTGCGGGTGGACCGTGGTCGGCTTGCCGCTTGCCGTGACATGAGGTGTCACGGTGGTTGCGGCACGCGGAGATTGGTGGTTTGGTCGGTCCCCGATGGGCGGTGGTTGCGGCGCGCGGAGATTGGTGGTCTAGTCGGTTCCCGATAGGGGTTTGTGACACATTGCCGGGCGAAAGCCTAGCCCGGGCTGTCAGCCGGGGCCGACGACGGCGACGCCCTCGGGCGCCGCGTCCTTCTTGAAGGCGTCGTCGAGGTGGTGTTTTTGCTTCTCCACGCCGGGTTCTCCGGGGAAACCCTAGATCCTTAGCGGGATCAGGCGAGGGCGGCGCTTCTGCGTCGCTTGCCTCTTGGAGCCTCGCCTTGGATGTTCCACCGACCAGCGGGACCTGTGGAGTGCTGGTGGCTAGCGGCGGCGAGTCTTCGTCTTCGGCTTGGGGGTGCGCGGCCCTGGGGTTGGCGCGGATGTCGGAGCGGCGGCTCCGGGTTTCACCTCCGCGGTGCTGCGTTGAGGTGGTGTTGCGTCGACTATGTTCGCTTGGGCGTTTTGGTCGTCGGCTTGTTTGGGGCGCAGCTTTGGAGCTGGCGTGGATGTCGGAGCGGCGGCTCCGGATGCTTCGCCTCCGCTTTGAGGCGTCGAGGTCTTTGGTGCCGGCTATGGTTGCATGGGCATCATGGTCGTCGACCCTGTGGAGCGCGGCTTTGGAGCCGGCGTGGACGTCGGAGCGGCGGCTCCGGACTCTCACCTCCGCCGCGTTGCGTTGAGGTGTCTTGGTGTCGGCTTTGGTTGCTTGGGCAACTTAGTCGTCGACCCGCGTGGGGCGTGGCCTCGGGGCCGGCGTGGATCGAGTTGTAACTTTTTTTTTATTTTTAGGCCTTGTCCTTTATGTTTGCTTCTACTATATCAATATAAAAGGCAAATCTTTTGCTTCGTTTCTAAAAAAAAAGAAGTTCGAGGCATTTTTTGTAACATCCCAAATTTAGGATCAAAGAAAAACCTGGTTTATCAGGACCCAAAATTTCAGAACCAACAAAAACTTTTAAAAATACTTCACCAATGGGTGTGTTCCCCTTTTTATGTTGCTTTGTCTGACCTTATGATGGTGGTGAGATTGTGCTAACTTGTGTGTGTATGTGTTGATCATGTTATATGTGTGACTTGCTTGAATTGAACTCCTTGAATTGTTTATGTGTGATGTTGTTCTCTAGCCAGTAGAACCCTGAACCATCTTATCCAAAATCTTTTAACTCTAACAACTATCAAGAGAAACCCACCTTCACTCCTGTCAACCCATCTCCTTTCTAGGTTTTCCCCTTTTTGGTTAAATCTTGGAAGATTGGGGAAATACATCTTGGTGGATCTCCTCTACTCTATACCATCCTTATCATAAAATCAAGTTTGAGAATATTCGGAGATGCTTGCTTAATTATCCATCTCCCCTCTGTGGCCTAATCAAAGACCCCCTTCATTCTTGACAAACCCTCTCACACCCCAAACTTATTTCTGGGACTTGTGGTCCAAAACCCCATTATCTCATGTGGAATCTCTAAGGCTAGTCCATATTGAAATTCCTGAAAAACCTTTCCAACTATCTGATTTTAGCCCATGATTTAATTAGTCAAAATATCCAATTTAGTGAGTTTTGTGCTTGACAGTGTTCTCTGATGTGTGGACTACAAACCCATGTCCTTAGTTTCAATTTTTGGATTTTGGAACCAATAGGTGCATGCTTGTTTTTGTGGCAAGAAAATAAGAAAGAAAACAGTTTGTTTTAAAAACCAGTGAAAAAACAGAATGATACCAGATGTTCAGCATGTTTTCCTAGCCTTGCACATTTTACGAAAAATATTGAAAATGTGTTTCTGAATCTTTGTAACATGGTCAACAATTCCCATTTGGAATTTCCACATTTGGAGATTGTTTGCTATGTTAACCTTGATTGAACTTTTCACTGATTCTAACAGTCCCTGGACTTGCAGTTTTTAAAACGAGGTTTTTCTGAAAAACAGCCTGGTACCCTTTTCGTCACCTATTTTCATTATTTTAATTATTTTACTAAAATTATTACAAATGTGTTTATGAAAGTACTTATCATGTTCTTAAAAAACCCAAGTTGAATCAAAAGATTTGGAGTCCATTTGATCTTTCAAACATGCATGCACTTTTTGATAGTTTTAACAGTTTTCAGCACTTAGAAAAATTTTAACTGAATTTTCTGAAACTATTTTCTGGACAGAATTGGATTGATCGTTTTGGGTTGAATTTGTGTGAATTGGGGAAGGAGATCATGTTCACCCCACACCCCAGTGTGCCACCCATCTGACCCAGCCCTTGGGTGCCCTAGTGGTTGACCCGAGAGGGAGAGAAGGAAGAGAGAGGAGGAGGCAGTGAGACAAGGAAAAGGAGGAGAGGACAAGCTTCCTCCCGCACGCCACCATGCTCCTTCTCCACGCCACCGCCACCTTGCTCCACACCACCCCACCCGCATGCTGCCGTGCTCCACTCCCTAGTGTCCCAGCCCTCTGGCCATGCCATTGGTTTGCCCTAGAAGTCAACTCCAAGAGAGATGGGGAGGAGCCGAGAGAGATGGCAGTGAGGAGGGGGAAGTTGCACGTTTTCCTTCACCCCCACTTGCGTGCTCGGCGTGCCTCCGTGCACCCGTCGAAGGCGTCACCGAGATAACGCACGAGGTTGCAGGACCCCTCTGCTTGCTTGCACCACACCCCTCGCCGCCCATGTCGTGACCCGACGGGAGCAGGGAACGCCCTCGTGTTTTTAAGCCATGCCTCAGCCTCTCACCTCGCCACTAGCTCACACTCACCCACCGCACACCCCACATCAACCCCCTTCCTTCCCCGCTTGCTCCCTGTGAGTGAGAGGAGGGTGAACACTCGCCGTACCCGAGCAGGATCCAACCCGAAGCTTACCGACGATCCAGGCCGTTTTTCTCCGCCATTGTTGTTCAGCATCACTCCCTCGAACCACACGAACCTCTCTGACATGTTTTCACGGCTGATTGCTTGTAGCATCGTCGCTATCATCCACGACGCCGTGCTTGCCGAGCTCGTCGCCGTCGCCGTTGGAGGTCATCGTAGCTGTTGTCGTTTGCTCGCCTGCACTGCCTCAACCATCCGCATCCACCACGACCCCTCTCCACCTCCGTTCGTCGACCCTAGGTGAGCTAACCATGAACCCTAGCTTCGGCTGCCATTGTTCTGCACGCGCACGAGCTCGCGAGGATGGAGACGCTCGTGAGCCGTCGATTCCCAGATCGACGCCTCCGTTTGAAACCCTGCCGCGATCTTTTTGCGCCGTAGGATCTGGATCCGACGGCGACTTACCGCTTCGCTTGCGCGCGCACCGCCGTGGGCCGGCCCAGTTCGTTGGCCCGCGAGCAGCACAGATCCAGCCCGCCTCAGTGTTTTTTTTTTTCCAGTGTTTTTATCCTTTTCTGTTTTTGCAGAAACTAGATCCACTGGTTTAAATCGTTTTAAAATATGAAAACCGCAAACCTGACCAAACCAAAATTCTTGGAGGTACCCTAGCATGTTTTTAACCATATCCAAGTGGTAGATCTACTTTTGGACAAATAAGTTTAGAGAAATAAAATGGGAGGCAGAAACACTGGTTTTTACCAAAAACTCAATAACTATTTTCCTAGGATAGCTAATTTTGCAAACTCAACTGTTTTGAAAAGCCCTAAGTGTTACCTAGCAGTAGCAATTGGCCTCTTATGCAAATTATCTTCCTAAATAAAATGGCTTGCAATTTGGTATGTGACCAGAGAGCTCTTTTAGGATTTTTGTAAATTGTTTGGTGATGATTTTTGGTGTGAATCCACTTGTGTGATCTTCTGTATGATTAGGAGCACCTAATCCTAGCTTGGTGTGATTTTTAGAGCTACATATTATCGTTGGTGTATTTAACTAGTTGTTATGCTTTTCTGTTAATTATTGTTTATAGTTTTATTTAACTATATAGGATGTGTTAGTGTTTCTTTTGTGTTTTCTAGCATGTATAAGGGTAATACTATCTGTTATGAGTGTGTTAACTCTTGTTTATAGCATGTTAGGAAAAGTTTAGTGTTGCTTGTGTTCATTAGGGAATACTATCACTAGTATGGGTATTCCCTAGAATTTCCTAGTATTTAGGATTTGTTGGGTATAAAATCCATTGTGTGGCATGATTTTAGAAAGTGTTGCTTAAACATCAGTAGCATTTCATAGCTACTGATATTGTAGCATGTCATCCCTTGCTACCTAATTATTTGGCCCTACTTTGCGTATAAGTGGTAGACCATTATTTAGCATGAGGCCCCTGTAAGTGTAGATCCTAGTTTGTTGCTTGAATAATTAGTTTGATGCTTGTGGTTGTTATTTGTTTGTGCACCACCTGTGGTTTTGTTTGAAGTTTTGAGTGTTGTTATTCCCTGTTGCGACGCTAGATAATACCGATACCGGAGTGGTCTTCGGAGAGGATTTATTGGAGGAGAACCGGAGTTTATTTCTTTAATCAGTAAGAAGAAGACCAAGGACATTATGCTGAAGCCAGGCAAGCTACTTCACTGAGCTTGCATCTATATACATCTATTTTGATTTACCTGTTTTACTTATAATTAGCATAATGATTTACGTGGTGTTTGCCACGAAAGCTATGATTTTGAAAACCCTTTTCCAAATTACAAGTATATTACTAAGACACCCGATATAGAGGTGTCAGTGGTATACAATGATTTCGAAATGAATTTGTTTTACTCCAAAACCTTCTGTGAAAAATCTTTTTGGTGGGATTACGAACCACCCAAGTTTTGGTTAAAAGTATTTTGCTAAGAAAATTGGTAATGATCGTGAAAACCTTTTCAAAAGTTTATGAAAAACTATTTTGTCACTCTATGTAGAGATATCAGTTGTTGATATAAAACTATAGGATGGGAAAAACATTGTTTATTCAAAACTCCTTTGAAAATCCTTGGATGAATTATGATATACCGGGATGTCGGTATGGAAGTGGAGAAGTGAAGTGTGGTGATGTTTATGAAAAATGCACATTGTGTCTTTGTACCATGACTACCAGCCGATAACCTGTGCGACCACATTTACCCACATATGGGCAAGGGCGTAGTCATATAATTTGCTCGTGTTAGTACCGGATGCCTCAACAACGAGGATGACCTCGTTCCATGAGGGGATGGTTTAGTGACCTACCCCCTGACCTGGGTCCTCTTAAGAGAAGTCTACCGGAAGCCGGTATGAGCGTAAAGAAGAAAGAGGATTGAAGGGCTCCCTTGGGTCCGCCGGGCAGAACTATGAGTCCTCACACTTAGTTTCTGAGGATTTAAGTGTGGATGGAAAGTGTCGTAGCGGTAGGGTCCTATACTAGCATGAGCAAAGGAGAGGCTATGGCCGGGAAACCGGATGGATGTGGGAAAAGCGTGCTACCTCTGCAGAGGGTAAAACTATTCGAATAGCCGAGTCCTCGGATATGGACAGTTGGGAGGCTGTCCTAAGACCATGTGCAAGTTTTACAAGTTTTGAGTGTTGAAAATAAAATGAAGTGGAGATTGTTTTGTGCAACTATACCGAGGGGATGGTATGAGGTTGCTGGAAAAATAAGTAACCATGAAGGGGATTTGATCAGAAAACAGGAAGTTTTGGAGGAATGGACAAGACGGTAGTTTTCGAGGAAAAAGGTTTTTAAAGGAATTTCCTATCTTTTAACCAAAGGTTTATTCTCGAGAAAAGGTTTAAAAGAACTTCTTACCCTTTTCAACAAACATGGTGAGAAAACTATTTTATCCAAAGGGTTGTTTCCAACCAAGATACTGAGAAACTACTTTTCAAAATATTTTGCCTTCAACAAGATTAAAGATCTACCCTTCTCTTTTCAATAAAGATATAGAGACGTTGTCTTTTCTAAAACTAGAGATTTTAAGGATTATCAAAACTAGTGCATGCTCAAGTTGGGGTAGTTTGCGAGTACAATCAAATGTACTCATATTGGTTTCGTCCCTGGCTATTGTCTTAGCCAGATCTTAAAGGGGAGCAGTTCGAAGAAGAGGAGTTCACTGGCGTCTTTGCGAACTAGGGCGCTTCCCAGTCAGCTGCCTGTAGGGTTAAGGCGAATGACTTGGGCTCCACGTTGTTGGGTGATTCCGCTGCACGTGCCTGTTGAAGCTTATGACTTCAATCACGTAAGTATATTTATTCGGTATTTTTGGGGTGTTCTGTGATGCCAATTCGAGTTATGTGCAACAACATACTGATCACGGGATTGTTGCAGGAAACATAACGAGTATCTCGGATAGCTAATCCGGGGTCCTCACATTTTTGCCGTACATAGATCCTCATTTCGTTACGTCGGTACGTGTCGTGGGGTCACTCCACTGCAGAGTAATGTACACCATAGGAGTTGTTCATAAGTTTTTTTTAAGTGAGTTACTCCCTCCCTTCGCAAAAGATATGTTTCAATCTAAACTAAATTTATATATATCTAGACATGATTTAATGTATAAATATATGTAAATTTAGACTGGTTTGAGATATCCGGACGGGGAAGTACAAGTGAAGGGTGACAATCGGGCAACACTTTATGCGTGACATCAGAACGTGCAACAAGCTGTTATGTTGCCCTCGATTAGCTAAATATATCGCACCATATTTTTGTGGAAACAAACTCGCAAATACCCGTAAAATGTCTAGTTTCTCCAAGCAAACGGTCAAACCGTGACCTATGATGTGTACTGCAAGTTATAGAATTGATCAAGATGGAACAATCTGTTTGAACGTTGACTGGCAAATCAGTCCACTTCATAGAGATGCATTTATTCCATTACATCTAGTTGGATGTGAGAACAACTCTCGCAAAAATTATATGTTTCTCGTGAACAGTTACAACTAAAAGACCTCTCTGCTGACCATTTCTTCTCTTGAACAAAAAAAAAGGTACCTTAGTTTCCAGATATATGCCGTCGTTCAGATGTAATGAACAATCGGGGGTGTAGCTCATATGGTAGAGCGCTCGCTTCGCATGCGAGAGGCACGGGGTTCGATTCCCCGCACCTCCATTTTTTTATCGCTTGATCTGACTCCGGGATGTGAATTCCACTTCAGTTAAAAAAAAAATCGTGGGTAATGCTTCGCTGCCTTCTATGCTTGTATTATGTGAGAAGGAAAAGAAAAACCTTATATATGATCACAGTTTCAGAACGCCAAAAGAGGAATTCAGTGATGACTCAGTCAATCTGACAAGCATCTATGTAGTATTTGTTTTCTATTCATATTGATATGATCCATAATTTCAGATATACAAGAAAATAACTCTTCATACAAGATTTCGCGTGAGAAGAAAATTCTAGCTCTGAATCCTGAAACCCACACAAAACCATTTGCCAAATTCCGGCGCCGGACATAATTTCAGTCTGGTATGGTAAAGAAGCATGTGGAGAAGGCTCTCAAGTTGGAGCGGTGATCATCAAGATGGCTAATAAGTCGGGATGGAAGAATCTGCCTTCACCGAGTACGCGTGGATTCCACCCGCAACATTGTAGATTTTTTGAAATCCCTGCAAAAGGATGGTTCACCTTGTCAGAGGATGTGCCATTATACATTGCACAATTGCTCTATACAGGTGAGGACTCTTCAAGATTGACGCGGGTACTTCAGTTACCTGTGACTGCAGCCATTTAGCTACCTGCATTGAGCGCATGCCATGGTGGCACTGAAGCAAGGCAAAAAGGCAAAGTTAGAAAGTGGCATAATGCTCAGACGTCCCTTCCACAACCACAGAATCAATTTTGATCATAGTACCAAACTTACCAGAACATAAGTGTCCTTTTGAGGGTCGTATTCATCAGCCATGACCGGTCCCCAGGTTCCAAATTGGCGCAGAGGTAGAACTTTGAAGCCTGGAAGGGACGCTCTCTCCCTGCCAAGCGATGAAGTGCAAAATCAGCAACAACTCCATGGGAATGACCCAATGAGTGAACAATTAGAACAAACGAACACATTGATCCGGGGAATCATCCACAAAAGAAAAACTTAGACAACAGCAAAAAACTTAGGCAAGTATCTGACTGTAGATGGTGAACGGGAGAATTTTGCATCCCGACTGGGTCTTGCGAGTGTAAGTGGATTAACACACTATAAGTCTACAGTAAAGATTTATACACTATGCAAGCCTACATAAACCAGCAAACTATGTCGTTTGATGTTGATAATACAGAAAGGTGTTTTCAGAAGACAATAGAGATATCGTAACTGGCACAGTTTTGCATTTTAATTGGTTATTGGAAGAGACAACATGAAATTGATTATCCACGAGATCATGCCAATTTGAGGACCAAACTTTTAAAAGATGTGAACAAGCCCCATTTGGAGTTCTGGTTCACCACATAAACCTCTATCTTCTCGTAGAAGGCAAGATTATGACGGTTGCCTCACTGTTTGTTGCAAGAGCTACCGTATTGAGCTGGAAAGCGCATTTAGTCTAGAGAAAGGGATAAGCAAAGAACGATCGATGTAGGAAAGCGTAGAAGAATGGGACCTATTCTGGGACCAAAATGCAAAAAACTAGAGAAATATCTCGTCTCCTCAGCTGTTGATGTGGTATTGCTTATATATATGCATTTCCCATGAGTTAATGAGGATCATGTTACTTGAAATTTTGGATCAGTGTATTAGCAAGAACTTGGACAAAGTTGCAATGGTGAAGAATCTTACACTTCATCAGGCTCCCGAACATCAATCAATTGAGCTTCTTCAATAAAACTAGGATCTTGCATTTTTGCGTGAAGTTCTTCTGGTGCAATATCTTGCAGCACGCATTGGTCCCTGCCATTTGGTGGTAAATACATGAATATTTGTTCATCTATACAAAGATACAATACCATGTGTAGTTAGAATCAACTACCTCTCAGAGAGCACCTGCACCAAATGCCATCCAAACTTTGTCTTACACCGTACAACTTTTTTCATAGGAGCACTAAATGCTGCTTCTTCAAACTCCGGTACCTGCTCAAGTCAAGTGATAACATTAAGAGTACTGTTTGTCGAATACATTGTGCAGAGTATCCATGGAATGCACGTACATGTACCAATAAGAAAACATTTTAATGGTGGCAATAGATGAAAGGATGGGAATTTCAAGGGAAAAACTAGCCAGTTCTAGCCAGACACTTGATGGCTGAGAGTACTGTTCAAGTCAGTCAAGGACAGTGGAAGCGGTGACAGATGGATTTGGATGTGTGTAACCACATATATAAGTGCCAACAATATGGAATATAACTTGCTGTAAGGCTACCGGTTCTCCGCAAATATGCAAACAACCCAAGAAACGACACCAGCAATACTATTTTACATGTTCCTGTTTGCCAGTAGATGACGTTGATGGCTTTTGATAATTTATAAGTCAGAACGAAGTAAAATCCACCACGGAATCAAACTAATTCAATGGTAAATAACAAAATTTAGTAAGGAAAATAGCATTTCCAATTGCATCCTACATGGACTTCATGACCTCTGCCCATCAGTAGTTACATACTTGGATAAAAATTCCACAAGTGCAGCATAGGTACATTGGTATCCTAGCTGAACACTAATATGTTAAGTCTTCTACAACACTTCTCTAATAGTAGAAAAGCAAGTTAATGTTGTACCATCTGTCCCCTCCGAACCCACCCAAGCATGCCGCCATTATCTTTTGATGGGCATAAGGAGTGCTCCACAGCTAAATCGCTCAAGTCCGTCCCTGAAATGCAAAAAAAAAATGATATTCTTAATGTAATGATTTCACAACAACATATAGCAAGCCACCTATTGAGCACATTTATAATGTCTCCTACTCTTCAGCGACAACTTTTCCCCATAAATATCCAAAAAAAAAAGTGATCATATGTACCACCATCTACATGAATGTTGTTAGTTCAGTTCAGCATGTATGATTAGCGATCAACAACCTTCAGTTTATGCCTGAAACATTGCAATGCAAAAATAAACAATGGTGTTCGCATTGCAATGATCAACGATTTATCAACAGCAAAAAACAAGCCAGCTATTGAGCACTTTCAATGTATCCTACTTCTCGGCGTCATTCTTACCCTACAGATATCCAAAATAAAGTGGTCATATCATATATATCACCATCCATATGAATGATGTTAGTTCAGTTCACAATGTATGCTTACCAATCAACATTTCTTATTTTTGATGCAGCCTTGAATTCATGCGTGAAACATATATGGATGCATTCAAACAGGCAGGGTTGCATAGATCATATCTCGAATACACCTATGTTGCAATGGGCACATGTTGCCTCACATTGCATCCTGTGGTTCTTTTAGACTAATTTAGTACTGTTTAAAATACCAGAAAACAAATAGGCTAACAAACGATCTGAAAATGAACAACAGTTTAAGTAATCACCTGAGGCGATGCTCTTCTCCAGATCGACCAGAAGCCTGGCATCCTTTTCACCAACAAGCAGATGCTGGACCAGCACTTCCTTCCCCTCTCTCGGAGCACTACTGGCGGCGGTGCAGAGAACTATCCAACATAGACTCATGTCAGGCAATCAATTCCGTGCCTATAACTAATCATCCCCAAATCGATGCAACACAATACACGACTGAACAAATGCTCAACTGACAGACACGCGGGCAGTCGTGCTTGCCTCACTCACTCACCCCTGGTGCTGGGCCTGGGCTGACCGGCGGGACGCATGGCCGAGCCCCAGGTCGCGGAGATGGGCCGCGCGGAGGCCAGGAGCGAGCAGGCGGCGGGCGACGGCAGGGGGCAGGCGGCGGCGAGGGGGACCTGGCGCGCGAACCCGGAGAGCGAGGTCGCCTGGATAGAGGAGGACGGGGAGTACGGGCACGGGAGGCGCGCGGCCCTAGTAGCTCTGAGGCCAAGCATGGCGGGCTGGCTGGCTACCTGTCGTCGTCGTCCTCGTCGGCGAAGGGGAAGAGAGATGGATGGGGAATATGCAGTTGTTGCTTGAAGGAGGCCGGGCCCTGTTTCTGGGCCCGCCGCGGGAATGCGCACGTCCGGGCCGTGATCGTCGGCCATGGGCTGAAGGCCTGAAACGGGTCTGCAGCAAATAGAGTGCCTTTGCTAAATTTAAAAAAAGAGTTCGTCCTGTTTTTACATCTCAATTAAATATTTCCTTATAACAAACAAAAAATAGTATTTATTTCCCTAAAAAATGTGGTGTTCCTTCCCTAAAAACGGTGAATTTCCTTTTCGGACAGCAGTCATGCACTCCCTTGGCACTACAACTCAATCCACCGTTACGTCAACCTTTGTTGATTTGGTTCGACATCCGTAAGATTTCTTTCTCTGGCTACCACCATCACCTCTCGATCTTAGAATTAAAAAAACTATATCCTTGAGCTCTAGGGCACATTGATTGCGGCCCTAGCCACATCCCTAAAATTTATCAGTGTGGCTGCTCTGGCGTTACCAATTGACTTGTCTTTGCGGCCCTAGCCACATCCCTAAAATTTATCAGTGTGACCGCTCTGGCGTTACCAATTGACTTGTCTTTTGCGGCCCTAGCTACATCCCTAATATCCTTGGTGATGTATTCTCCCACCACAATATTTACCTCGCCACGATTGCGTTTTCGGCTCACGTTCACTCATGGACAAGGTTGACGTGATCATGAAAAAAAATATATGAAATTACCTTTTTTGTAAATACCATAAAACCACAACCTTTGTAGAAAAAAATCTAAGTTCTCCGAAAATCCTACACGATTTTTTTAATCAAAAGGGCCGTAACGTGGCTAGTTGATTACACCTACCACGTTCAAATGTTGTGGTTTTGTCAGTTCAAAAAAATACATACTCCTTTTTCTGAAAAAAAAAAGATAGAAGAAAGCATGTGATCGCCTTAGCCTCACATCGAACGAGGAAGTCTGATGGGCCTGGGCTGGCACGGTATATGTTTGACCGGTGTGCACGACTCGTGCGTTCCCGGGCAAACCCAGCAGCGCCGCACCGCACACCGCCGCGCCTGGTCGATCGTCCTCCCCTCCCGGCCGCGATCGCAACGGCGGCACGACGGAGAGAGAGAGAGACGGCACCGCGCACCCCGACCGGCTTGGCATCTCTCCATATTCTTCCTCTGCCTGCTCGGCGGCGGCGCCGGTGGTCTCACCGGGAGATCGATCGATGGGCAACGCGAGCGGCAGGCTGGAGGACATCGCCGACGCCGAGATGGACGAGGGCGGGCGCGGCCACGTCCGGCACGCGTCGTCGATCGGAGGCGCGAGGGGAGGAGGGTCGTCATCGCCGGGAAGCCCCCCCCGCGGCCGCACTCCCCGCGCATGTTCGTGCCCCAGGTCAGTCGTCAGATCGATCGATCACATAACTGAGCCTCCCTCTCGAATCTCGATTCGATTTTATCTCTTCATGATCGGTGTAGCAAGAAGGGCGTGTGGTTTGATCGTCTTAGGAATCTTGCCCCAAACGCAATTCGATCGAGGGCTTGGTTTAATCTTTGCACTGTGCTGCGACTAATTTGGGTTTCTAGATCAGTCATGATCGCGTGCGTGCGAGTGGTTCGATCCTTTTCGCATCAGCTTAGTTCAATGTGATTGATCACATCATAAGGTTGCAATCGTAAGGCATTGATTTAATTTCTGAAAACCATGGTTAATTTACGGCCTAGCTACCCTGTTGCTAAATCACGCCATTGTTATCTGAAGATGTGTTTGCCTGAAACTTTACTGTTCTTCACATGACGTGAGATTGTGTAATAACTCAACTTGTTTCTCGTCAGAGATGAACGAGGAAGAGGTATAAATTAGCATGTGTTAGCCAACTTTGAATTCATATAAAACAATTTTACGTGCTAGTAATACAGAGAACCGAGCGATGCATATATATAAGACTCGCCTAGAGATTTCTAGTCGAATTGCACTGCACTCCTGGTGAGGAGAGATCAGGCTAGCTGTTCACTTTTTCAGTATATGAAGCTTACCAGGAGTGGTTTTTAGCAAGAAATCGTTTGTTGGTTAGCCTCTCACCATTCAAGTTTTGTGATCTAAAAAGTAATATTTTTTTTGAACCAGGTAAAAAGAAAATGCACAATAGTTGGTACTGAAAATTTAAATTAAACCATGGAATATTTATTCATTTCGAACTGGGATTGCCCATTTCCATTAAATGCGCATAAAGGAAATACCAAGCCTGTTACTACCATTCAAAAAACAAGCTTGTTACTGCAATGTTTGTTGCTGATGCGAAGGTCCTTAATATTAACAACAGGGGTACAGAGTGTTTGTTGTTGCATCCATATTTCTAAAGAACAATATAGTTATATCTGTCAAATGCCTTTGTTATTTGTCACTCAACATCTCAAGGCCTACTTATCTTTTCAACGATTTTACCTCACGTTTTACTGCACATCGCTTTCTACAAATCACTCTCTTCCAATGCATTTATAATCATTTACCACCTCTCAAGGCCTACTTCTTTTTTTTCTTTCTACCTCAGAGTCCTGTAACCCCGCTGCAAAGTATAAGTCCGCTGCAAAGACCTACAGATGGACCACCTCCTGTCTTCAACCAGATATTGATGCGTGATCAGCATGATGATTCTGACGGACCCCCTCAAAAGAGGATTCCTACTCTGCTTTTGTGGCCTCATGGAGGGAAGAACATCTACGTGGAAGGATCATGGGATAATTGGACATCAAAGTACATTTTTATTAACCTGACAGCAGACATAGTGAAATACACAGCAACCTTTCTCAAAAGTGAAACTTAATCAAATAAAAGACTTTATACTGATATTGCCAATATACATCGCAGGAAAGCCGTTCAGAAATCTGGGAAAGACCATACCATCTTGCTGGAGCTCCCATCTGGAGTTTACCGGTACAGATTCATCGTCGATGGAGAAAGGAGATTCCTTCCTGATCTTCCATGCGAGACCGACAACGTGGGTAACATTGTGAACCTTCTTGACGTCAATGTGAGTATTGTTAATTCCTGGTCTTACATACCAAAGCATATGTAACATCACACTTCACACATGTTCAAAGTTTCTACTGGTTCACCGGGGATGCCATGCGATTCATATGCAGGATTTTGTGCCGGAAAGCGTGGAGAGCGTGTCCGAGCTGATGGCACCATCCTCCCCGGACTCGAGCTACGGCTTCCAAATCCCCGACGACAAGGAGTTCAGCAAGGAGCCTCCCACCCTACCGGCGCAGCTCTACCTCGGCGTGCTAAATTCCCGGAGCTCGGAGCGGGAGTGCGCAAGGCCAAGGCACGTCGTGCTCAACCACCTCTACATCGAGAAGGGGTGGGGCGCGCAGCCGCTGGTGGCGCTCGGCCACACACACCGGTTCCGGTCCAAGTATGTAACCACCGTCCTCTACAAGGCCATCGAGAGATAGTTAGCGTATAACCAAAGCCGCCGATGCCAACAGGAAGTGGGAGAGTTCTTCATTCGTGAAGCCACTGCCGATCAGATCATGGATAAGTAAAACAGGATGTAATTCATATAGAGACATTTGGAATAATTGATGATGTTTTTTCCCTGAGACAAAGTTGATACAGTACCAAGAGCTAGCTCATATACTCTTATGTAGGACCTTGAATCTTTGTTTGTTGAGAAATTAAAGGTGCTCAGCTACGATTCTGTGTTTGTTAAATTGGTAGAGTATTTTTTGTTTGAGATCGATCTTTTCTTGCAGAACGAGGTGATCGATCGATCTCCTGGCCAAGCCTAATTAGGAGAGTAAGGCCTTGAGGCCCAATACCGACCGGAGACGTACAGAAAGGCCCAGACTTAATTCTCAAAACAAAAACAAAAAAGGCCCAGACTCGCAATGAGTCCGATGAAACGAAAACTTGTTAAGCTGGAGGACTGACACGCGAAATTTGCACTCCGCGTCCCAACCGCGTGAGGGTCATTTGCGTCATTTCGTCCTGTTTAAAAGATGCCCACAGACCGTGCATTATCGAGAAATTCCTTGTCTGCGCAGCCCCACGTGTACAGACTTTTTTATTGGCCTAACGGAAAGCTCAATTCTTACTAAACTGCCCTTGCACGCAGAAAGAAGAAATGCACGTTGCTGGCACCGACGAATATCTTAGGGTTGGTATGTTCCCTGATGAATAATAAATCTTTGTTTTTCTGGGTATTGGCCTCTCTTTCAGAAATATTCAGATCTTAGATATTTTTTCTTAATCTACTTAATGTTGAATAATTTTAACGTGTAAAAATGTCTAAATGCAACATAAGAGGATTGACTAGCTCGTCAAGAAGAAATATTTTTATGACCCAAGGGTTTCTTATTGTGGAAAGTAATACTTATATGATGAATTTCATTCCTTGAATGTGAAAATTGCATCAAAAGAATGAATAAATATGTAAACAAAATATGCACAGTGGAACTTGAATGTATTTGGTAATGAGTGTCATACAACTTTGAAGGCCGATTTAATCTAGAGCATAACAACTGCCTAGATGTGTCTCTTTTGATAGTCAGTGATAGCTTGCACGCTGTTTCTTAATTTCTCTTCGTGATTTTGACCACACACACACAAAAAAACTTCAAACCAAGGGTCTAGGCTTAGTTCAAATGGTTAGCAATAATCAGTTCAACTTGGTAAATTGGCGAAGCTAGCTAATTCATTAGCCCCGACAAAGTAGATGTGAAATGTATTTGATAATAAATTAAACTAAATTAGTGTCAAATAAATTCAAAGAACAATTCATTATAGAGCCCGGAGCCCCGGAAAACTGCCCAGACTTGTCGGTTGTGCCTATAAAACCAATGAATCGATAGCACCAAATATATTTGTATTAATTTTACAACTCCACGACTCCGATCATGGTAGACTCTACGTGAGTGTGTGCTTATGGCCAAGTGCATGCGTGACATGCAATATTACCAAGGACAGAGCTATGCTGAGGTTAGGGGGCCATCGTCCCCCCTAGCCCATTTTTTATTAGTACTTCTAGTTTGGTAGGATTGAAAACGATCAGAGTATCCCCCATATGCACCTGTACGGCCTTCAGTTGGAGAACCACAAGCATAAAACTGAAGGGTATAGTCGCCTGGCGAGCCGCACATGACCCAACTCCGACGTTGAAGTTATCAGTCATGTGCCTCGCGGCGTTTATCCCCTCAACTGGTTCACCTCTTCCTCCTTGATTTGACAACTGAATCTTGGTAAGTGGTGTTTGCAATCTAGTTTGATTTTTCATTTATTGGTACGATTATATTTCCTAAATGTAAAATTTCTAATCGGGGTTTTCTTCTTGTTTGAGGTGCAGATTTTTCTAGTTATCTTGTCGAGAAATTGATCTGATTGAGAGAGCAAGAGGGAGAGTCAATGTTGCCGGAGCTACAGATTGAATCAGGAATGGTTACAAAAATTGCAACCAATGTGGGCAGTATAAATATAGATTTATCTCAAATCAACAATTTATAGTTTACATTGTACTACTACATTTGTTTCAAAATATAACATGTTTTGGCTGGCTATTTGGTCCCACCAATTTTGAAATAATACATTGCTTTTCACAATCCATGAGAGAAAAAAACATTGACCCTAGAAGAACACACGGCAGGGGCAGTTTGGGGAACCCGGCTGGCGGAAGGTAACGGCCGCGTCTAGCGGCGTAGGCGGGGGCGCCGTATAAAGTGACCCGAGAAAATTCCACCGGACGCCACGCCTCCCACAGAACGCTCCCAGCCTCTCTCCCTCGCTCTCCAACTCCTCCTCCTTGCGTCCGCCGCTCCGACCCACCGCCGCTTCGGCGACCATGGCGGACCAGCTCACCGACGACCAGATCGCCGAGTTCAAGGAGGCCTTCAGCCTCTTCGACAAGGACGGGGATGGTAACTAGCGAACCCACCCTTCCTCCTCCGCCCGCCCTCTCCCTCCTCCTCCGGTTGGATCCATCCAGCGAGCGCGGTGCTCGCGCGCCTTGCCGTGGCATTGCCTCCCGGCCTCGCCGTAGTTTGACCCGCCCCGCACGGACGGCAGATCCGGCCCGGATCTGGGCCCAGATCTTGTGGCTGTCCCCGGCTGCCTAGTGGCGGGGCGCCGATGTCGACGCGACGCTTATCGACCGGGTTGACTGTTATTTCGTGATGACGATGCGTTCTCGTCGCCTGCCTAGGTTTGTTTTTTGTTGGATCACGTCGCCGTCGCGTCGTCTGTTACCTGTGTGCGGGATGCAGCTAAGCAAACTAGTATTCCATTTTGGATAAATCATATGTGTTGAATGGCAGCAGACTGTCGCTGTCGCGGCAGCCTGATGGCTTCCGCGCCTCGTTCGGTTTAGGTAGTTGAATGCTTCCACCTGTTGACGCAGTGAGCTTTTAGGTAATTGAAACATTCTTGCATCCTGTATTCCTGTTTTGCCTAATTGGCTGTGGTTTATTAGTCCTGTAATCTGTGTCAAATCTAGGATGAAAATGGAAGATAGGCTCAATAATTAGTCGATAACGGCTTGTTTGGTTTATGACCTTATTTTAGCACACTTTCTCCTCTAAATTGTGGCAAGCCACTAAAAGTGTGGTGCAGAAATTGCTTGCCACAAGTTAGGCGAAGTTTAGCAGAAGCATGAGTGTACAATCTTCTAAGGAAGTGTGGCATAACACAATCTACCAATGATGCATTTGCAACATTTGCAGGATGTTGTTATGAACCAAACACACATTGCGTTTATTTGCGCGGGAAAACGATTCATTAAGCCAAATAGAACTGTCAGCCTTTAGATCTAGCATAGCAATTGCCATGACGTCACGTGGCACTTTCTGATTCAGTTGCGCTGTCGGACGTGCCACTTTCTGATTCAGTTGCGCTGTCGGACGTAACGCCATATTAGGATCCTTTTTAATTACGTTACATGTTTGATTGTTGGGCGGCTATGTTTCCTCCCTGCCTCGAATGATCTTTTGTTCTCATGTTCACGTGTGTGCCGTTAGTGTGTTCGGCCACCGCAGTCGAATAAGGAATGTTAAGATGTTGTAGTATGTGTTCTTTGATTGTCTCCTTCCCAGCTGTACTTGACAAGCTGTTGTTGTTGCTGCTAATCTATGGCTCACTTTGTTATCAAAGTGTTTTGTCAGAAATGGAGGGTAAGCTTAACGAAGCGTACCTTGTAGAATTCACCCCTGCCCGAAATGTTAAAAGTTGCTTAATAACCGTACAGAAAATCTGTTGGTGTGTACGTTTCACAGCGAAATTATCATTATTATCTGTCTTATTATTCTGCGAACTTGAAACAATCACTTAGGTGATTAATCTAGATAGGTACGTAAATTCTACCCGAAACTGTTTTCAGTGTTGTACAGATTTTTAGTTTTCATTCGTTTACACCTTTCAAACTCACTTGACTTTATCCATCTCTGGCAATAAGCACCAACCTGTTTCAATCTTTTTCTTCACAAGTTGATATGTCCTAATCAGATGCGTAGTGAACAATCTTATTTTGCATTTCTTAAGGAAGATTTACTTTGTTTTAAGCATGCACAACTTTCTTACAGGTTGCATCACAACCAAGGAGCTGGGAACGGTCATGCGTTCGCTGGGGCAGAACCCAACGGAGGCTGAGCTCCAGGACATGATCAATGAAGTGGATGCTGATGGCAATGGCACCATTGACTTCCCAGAGTTCCTCAACCTGATGGCTCGCAAGATGAAGGACACTGACTCGGAGGAGGAGCTCAAGGAGGCCTTCAGGGTGTTTGACAAGGACCAAAATGGCTTCATCTCTGCTGCCGAGCTCCGTCATGTCATGACAAATCTTGGTGAGAAGCTAACTGACGAGGAGGTTGACGAGATGATCCGTGAAGCTGATGTTGATGGTGATGGCCAGATCAACTACGAGGAGTTTGTCAAGGTCATGATGGCCAAGTGAGCACCGTACCATGCTCCAAAGGCGGAGGAGATTGTCCATTGCATATTAGTTTAAGATGCAACTCTTATTTGTTCTGATTTCCAGTTAAGCATCCTACTAGCTGTAGCTGCTAAAACAGATGAAGCATTCCTGCTATGTTCCTTCTCCCTGGTGTGATTCCAGATCTTTTGTGTTTTATTGTGAACTTGCCCTCCCCGGTGTATCCTGATATTGCAGTTTGGCCCGTTTGTAGTATATTTTTTCATCAATTTTCTGCTTGATGACTCTTCTAGTATCAATGGGGAGTCAGTGTTCCTTATTTCCTTGATCATTTATTCATTTAGATGGTACTACCATGTGCTTCTGTACAGATCTTTTCGTGAAACTGCAATGGGGAGTACATTTTATGGTTATAGACCTAATTCATAATGTATTTAATGCTGGATCAAATTGGAAATTTATTCAGCATTAGTTGAAGATACTTGTCAGTCTGTTCTTCTGGGTAGGTTTGCAACTAACAAATTGTTGGGTCATCTAAGAAAAATGTTAGGTGACAGCAACGGTGCAGCCTGATTTGTGGTAGGTAGCAACTACCACACGCTCCAAGCCTTTTTAAGGCCTGGAACTAGTAGTCCCTGTGTGCTATGTGCTTGGAAGGTAGAACCATGGAGCAGGAGAAGAAATATAGGGTGCTCTGCCTCCACGGCTTCCGGACAAGTGGGAGCTTCTTGAAGAAGCAGATCAGCAAATGGCACCCTTCCATCTTCGAACAGTTTGACATGGTTCTTCTTTGGCTCAGTAGCTCCCAATCGTTTTGCCTTTTGCTTTGGTTCGCTATTGAGTAATTTTGGTGGTCTTTCAGGTCTTCCCTGATGGCATCTTCCCAGCTGGAGGGAAGTCTGACATAGAGGGCATATTCCCCCCACCATACTTTGAGTGGTTTCAGTTCAACAAGGTAAACTCTTCAGATATAGTATCCTAATTGGTGGATTCAGCGCGTCCAAAACCCATTGGCATTTGAGATCTAGCTTATGTGTGGTCACCATCCTGAACATGCTCATGTGTTCCCGCACAGGAATTCACAGAATACACAAATCTGGATGAGTGCATCTCGTATCTGTGTGATTACATGGTGAAGAATGGGCCTTTCGACGGCCTACTCGGATTCTCTCAGGTAAAAATCCAAGATAACTGCCTTCAACTGTTTGAGGTGCTTATGATATCAGTCCTTTGCGTTGAAAATCAGTTGTATCTTTCCAGGGTGCAACGCTTTCAGCCCTTTTGATAGGCTACCAAGCACAGGTACACACTTGTACTCCTAAATTATGGGAAGTTTGAGTGAATTTACAAAGATTTGCTTTCCCGTAAGGACAGAGACAGTGCAAAAACATTATCGAATGGACTGCATTTGTATATTAGTTAGTCAACTGCTCTGACATCAAGATATCGTTTTTAAACGGAACAGCCCCTTGGTCTAGCAATTCAGTTGGTAGTTCTGACTTGCAAGTTTTCTCTGTTATATATTACGTATTATCAATAAGAATCTGGATCTCAACCTCATCCAGATTATAACCTTTTATAGTAACACTAGCTATAAAGTGAAAAGAAAAAAAGCTATTTTTCAAGAACTTTATGCCAAAGATCTCATAATCTAACACATAACTTCTTGATACAAGTGTAGATCTGTTTAAGCTATAACATAGAGTTGGGCAGGAAATTTGGTCCCCTGGAAGATTGTCCTCCAAACAGTGTGATGTTTCTGCCATGTGGATTCTGACTAAGCTGAATGATTTAGTGCAAGGTGCTCAATGATCATCCACCAATCCAGTTCATGGTGTCAGTATCCGGGAGCAAGTTCAGGGATCCAAGTATCTGTGATGTGGCCTACAAGGCCCCGATCAAGGCAAAATCTGTCCATTTCATTGGAGAGAAGGACTGGCTCAAAGTACCTTCCGAGGAGCTGGCTGCCGCCTTTGATAACCCTCTCATCATAAGGCATCCCCAGGGTCACACTGTCCCTAGGCTTGGTTTGCACTCTTCCCTGTCTTTCTATGGAATTTTCTGTCAAAAATCTGTAGAATGAGAGGCAGTTTGTTTTTGTTCTACAGACGAGGCCTCCGTGAAGCAGCTTTCCGAGTGGAGCTCCAGCATCCTGGAAGACCTCAAGAGTTCAGACGCTCCCCAGGTCCCAGACTCGACTAATCCATCCGACAAGGATAGTGTTGGTGTGGAGTCGGCAGAAAACCTGATGAACCAAGTTGCCGCTTGAGGCGGTAGTTGAACTATGCTGGTTGAATAGTCGTGGTGTCCGAAGCCTTGTTGTTTGATTGCTTTATTCAGGATACCTGATTGAATTTGTTCACCCATACGTGTCTCACTAAGATGAGAGAATAAATCAGTCCTGTCTGAATCTGAATATCCCAATTGCCTTTTTTCTTTTCCTCCCATGTTCATCCTTGATCTTGAGATCAGTTTTGGAGCAAGTGAGTGAAAAAGATTAACACGGTAGAGCATCAAATGCTACACCGCTACAAATTAACCTATCCTTCTTGAAAGAGAGGAGGAGAGACACTTCAAGTCAAGCTACTGATCTATGTTCTATCTGCTTCCTGATCATACAAGATAACCTAAAGGCTATACATCGATCGACAAACAAAACTGTAGGAACCTCAGCAAACTATATACAAGAGAACCTAAAACGCTAATTCCCGATGAATATACTCTGCAGCTGCCTCATACGATGGAGCTTCTTTCTTCAGCCTCGCCTTCACAGACCCAAACAACATCATTTAGCTGCGCAGAGAGCGTTGCGTAGAACTGCGCATAAATTGACAAGTATGAACCTAGGAGAACTAATTGTACATCATAAACGTTTCAGGGAAGAATCTACACTTGAAGGGGCCAAAGAGCTAAAATATTGAAGACTAATACCTTCTGAAATTCCAGGGTATCTCCTTTTGACTTTTTGAGCTCAACAACATGCAAGGATGGAGCCACTTGGAAAACCTGAACATACGAAGGGAGAATATCGTGATCACTAACTGTATTTTATCATGAAATACAGTTCTCTGACTGACTTTAGTTTTTGTCTAACCTCTGTCGCAACATTCAGGTTTCCTTTTCTTCCTGGTTGTAGGTTCTCCATTCGCATCTGAAATGATAAAGGTTTAAAAGATTTAAGTCATGGGAACTGACAAGGACAGTCTCATTTACTCATATCAAGTTTTTTTATCTAAAAAAATGCACACTATTCTTAAACTTAGTGCGAGGAATATTGCATGGATGATGCATATCATACCTTGTAATTTTTCTTTCGGATATCAAACCCAAGTGGCTTAGCTGCTGCTTCTATCCTTGTGACGATCTCTTCGGGGGGACACTGTGATGTAAATCTTTTCTCTCTCTTGTACTTCTGTCAGAGATTAACAAAATTTAGCCCACTTCAGTTGCATGTCCTCTAAAGTACATAAAATGTTACCATAAATAAAAACATAGATATTGGAAAAAGACAAAGACGCATGAGATACAATGGTGTAACCAATATGTTCCTACCTTATCAGTTTCAAACAAGTTCTCTAGATTCAGTCCCCGATTCAGTGATATCAACTCAAATGCGTTCATCGAAGCTGGTTGTCCTTCCATTTCCTCTTTCACAAGTTTTTCCTGGCAAATATAGTAAACATATATTTAGTCTTATTCAACCAAGAAAGGCTAATGCCTTGCATTGATCAAACGATTGATTATCTTACTTCTGAGTCTCCAAAAGCAGCATCGACATCATCCAGACTAGTTTGACATTTCTCATCAAAGACAGGTGGCTTGTACCCTTTTTTGAACCATCGATCTTTTAATAATTGAGCAATAGTTATCCGCTGATCAGCAACAACGAAAAACCAAGAAAGAAAGAACGATGTAAGTAATGTAGATCTGAAACTGTTGCTTAAGCAATTTTGTTGACCTTTTGGCTGAGCAATTTTAAATGTCAGAAATGGAGTGCTAAATCAGAAAGAACTTACAGTAGAAGGATTAGGATCCAGAATTCTGGCAATCAGCTTCTTAGCTCCATCAGAAAACCAAGAGGGGCAATTATATTGAGCTCCAGAGATCTGTTCAGATAAAAAGAGTAAATAAAAATATACAACCAATAACATTGGCATTTATTTATTTTTGTATTCCTTCGTTGTTACCTTTTTATAAAGGGATGAGACATTGTCATCATCAAAAGGCAGAAATCCAGCAAGCATCACAAAAAGAATTACCCCACAGGACCAAAGATCTGCAGGTGCACCATCATAGCCCTTATCTTCAATAACCTGCATATTAGATAGCATTAGGTATTTAGATTAGTCATCTTCACTTTTGTTTAAAGCAACAAAAAAAAAATGTAGAAACAAACGGTACCTCAGGAGCTACATAGTTTGGTGTCCCACATGTAGTATGCAGTAATCCAGCAGCCTGTTAGGGTTGAAGTAGTTCAGTATTGCGATATAAATGTTAAATGCCATCAATATAAAACTAAACAAGTGTAGTAGCTTCTGTGATATTACCTTAACCTGCTCAGATATAGCACTTAAGCCAAAGTCTGAGACTTTGAGGTTCCCAGCAGCATCAAGCAACACATTCTCTATCTGGGATATATAAAAACATCAAATTGTCAGTTTCCAAAGTTTCTGCTTGATTATAATTGCTGATGCAAACCAAAACCAAGCGGCAGAGTGGTTAACACTGCACCTTCAAATCTCTGTGGTATACACCTCTACTGTGGCAATAATCTACTGCATTGATCAATTGTTGAAAATATTTGCGTGCTTCATCCTCCTTCAAGCTTCCGCGGTCAGCCTGATTATGAAAATGGTAGCAACCAATTAAAGTGACATGTTAGTAACAGCCACAGTAATATAGATATGATGTTTTGCTAGTCTTCCACGATATATTAACATGATCATATAGGAGATGTGATAGTACTAACGATAATATCATGGAGCTCTCCACCCGTAACATATTCGAGTACAATGAAAATCCTTGCTTTACTTCCCATCACCTGTTGGACAAAATAATCAAATTGTGAGCAACTGATTCCAATTTAACTATTTCAAACATTCGGCAACATAGAATTTAAAATTATTTTTGTATCCCAATGATGGTATTTACCTCATGCAGGCGAACAACATTGGGGTGCTGGATCAACTTCATTGTACAAATTTCCCGTCTAATCTGTCATAAGAGTTTGCATTGGCATCAACATTACACTGTCATGCACATAGTTATTTTGCCAGTCAATTATGGCACTGGAGCTATGTACTTCTTGGCTCTTGCTGCTTCATTGTAGAAATAAAAGCGCATACTATGTATGAGCTAGGAAATTTTTTGTATGCTGTGAAAATCTACGAAGTCGTACAAAATCATGCAATGTAATATTTCTGGCACCGACCTGTTCGACCAATCTGTGCTTCTGAACCTTGGCCTTGTCAAGGATCTTGATGGCAACATGATCCCCGGACTCCATGTTCTTTGCGAACCGGACCTTGGCAAAGGTTCCTTCCCCGATCGTGCGTCCGAGCTCATACTTCCCGACGCGCCGCCTCACTTTAAGTGAAGCTGCCCTCCTAGCCTTGTACATCGTCGCACCGAGCCTTCCCTAGATGCCTTTAACGTCCTCTTGAAAGATCTGCTATTGAACAATGGAATCTGGAATCAGGAAGGGATCGTTCTTGGTACGAGAAAAGGGCAAAATGCTAGACGTGTTTCTGAAACCTCTTCAGAGATGACTCACTTCAGACATCTATCTAACGCTGTCTAGCCGTCTACAGAAAATTTCTGATGAGGTGAAATAAAGAGAGATGGTCCTATGCTAGTTGCCACGAAAAGTAGTATAGTACCAAATAAAATCAGCAAGGTGAAAGGTTCATTCAGTGAAATTTCCAAGAAACTGCAGAAACCTTAATAATGATACTAGTAGTTAAGGCGTGCAATTAACCTCAGGGGTTACTTCTTGAAGGTACTAGTAGTCCGGTAATCAAACAAAGAAACCAAAGCTGTCAATGAACAACTTTAATAATAGTCCGGTAAAGAACAGGAAGAGGAAGAAAAAAGACATGTCTCAGGAAGAAACTTCATTGACTGGATCTCGCCATCTTTTAAACACCCAGAGCCGTGGTCAGACAAGCCATTCAGCATTGAAACTTCACACGCGTGTGAGGCCTGATCTACCTAAGACTTGGGTCAGAGTTTACAGAAGTTCAATGTCAAAACTCGAAACTGCTGAAATCTCCTCCTGCCTGCAAAGACTATAACAACATCAAATCGATTTCGACCCATCTGCAGAAGCGGCCAGTAGGAAGGAAACAGGAAAGATCAATCAGGCGAGGAGGAGGAGGAGGAGGAGGAGGAGGAGATGCCAAACTCGCCCCAGCCTGGAATGGGAAAGCTCCTAACCTTTCTCCGAACGAAACGAGAAAATGCTGACACATTGCTGCACATGGAGGCAATCAATACTCCCGGCTGCAATCGAGCAAGAAACCGTAATCCCCTTCCCCGACCCGAAATGCTAACTAGAACAAACGAGCATCCCAACACAGAATCCCCCGAGATGCTAGCCAATGCAAAGAACTCTCCTACCTCGCTATGAGAGCTGGAGCGCCGACGAGCCCTTACCTTGACAGAGGAGCGGCAGGCGAGTTTCCACCGGAGAGCGAAGGAGGAGATGGTACATGACGGCGTCCCTCACGAGGAGGAGAAATGGAGGGAGAAGCGCCGTCGTGTATCACAGAGAGGAAGGGGGTCTCATCGGCGTTTTGTATTTGCAGGGTCGCCGCCTCATGGCGCTGGCGTTTCCGTTTTGTAAGGCATGTGGCGACAGACAAAACAACTCGCCCACCACCACCCTGCCTCGTACCTACACTGTTGACATAACGGATAAAAAATAAAAGAAAATATATAACGGGGGCGTTTTGGCTTTTCTGCCGCTCCAAGGAACCGCACTCCTTTCTTTTTTTTTAGAAAAGGAGGGTGCGAGTCCCCGGCCTCTGCATCGAGAGATGCACACAGCCATTCACACTTATTAATTCCAACCAGATTTACAGAGTACAATATTGAAAACAAACTGAAGTCAACATCTCGACAACAGGGTCGCTACCACTATGATGGGGGTGACTAATCACCAACGCACATCATCTAAAACCTTCAGCTAAACACTCAACGCACACATATGCACGCTTTAGTCGCTGCCGCCGTCTTCCACGAACCCATCTTCAGAAAGGATCAACACCATGACCTTGCAAAATCAGGTCTGCCGTCGGCATCGCCACGATGCCAGACAGCGCCACCATGTGCGAGTCCACCAACCCGAAATCGAGACCCCGCAGCGCCACGCCGCCGAGCCTCACCGACATCGACGTGGTAGATGAAACACCGCTCCGCCAGCTGACCCCCTCCAGGTAGTTCGTGTTCCAAAATGATGCCCTCAAGAGGGTGAACGACACCGAAGGTGACGCCATCGCCTGATCTGGAAAACCAGATCTGGGGTTTCCCCTGGAACAAACAGTTTGAGGGCGGAGCAACGATGCCTTCAACAAGGTGATGACGCCCGGGGACGCCACCATCGTCGTCTCCAAAACGGAGTCCGGTTCTCACCGGCCAGCCCGCCCCACTCGCCGCCGATCTACCCGAAGAAGAGTCAACGTCGTCCGCCACGCCGCCGTCGAGGAGTCGAGGACGTCGCGCCGTGGTACCCGACAGTACCACATCCAGGCCCTCGTAGCCGATCCGCCGCCGCCATCGCCGGCCTTAGATCCGCGTGGGAGGGAGCGAGGAGGCGAGGAGGGGCCCCGCCGCCGCCGGCGCCGGCCAGGCCTTGCCCAGCCGCACCCTTTGGCGGCGGCGGAGGGAGGGAAGGTGGATGGAGGAGGGAGGTGGGCGGCGGCTAGGGTTTCCCCCGTCGCCCGCGAGGGGGCGGGAGGGGAAAGGGGAGGCCGTGGTAATTTATGAAATGGAGGGAGTATGCCGAATTTTGGCTCGAGTGTCTTTGTTTTATTTGGAACGGCACTCCTTTCTTGGTCATGGTAGGCTGTGGTTGTTAAAATATAAAGCCTAGCCCACGGCACTCCTTTTTTGGTCATGGTAGGCCGTGGTTGTTAAAATATAAATCCTAGCCCTTTCCATCAGTTTGGACTTTTGGAATAATCGGTTAGTGCATCAATTCAATATGGTATCAGAGCCAGGAGGTCTCAAGTTCAAGCCTCGGCTGACGCGCTATTTAATATAAAAATAGTTGCGCCCTCCCTGCTACTCCACGTTTAAGGTCTTACCGATTGTCCAGCCTAGACGTGAGGGAGAGTGTTAAAATATAAAGCCTAGCCCTTTCCATCAGTTCAGACTTTTGAAATAATTGGCTAGTGCATCAATTCAATAATGGTTCAGGACATGGTATTACGCAAGGTGTTTGCGCTAGTATGGAATCTCCGAGCAATTTTCGTATCGATTTTTTGCTTTATCTTCTTGATTTTACTTGTTATCTAACATGATGTTTCGAGCTATCATTGAAAGGTAGGGAGGATGGATGCGGACCCATATACATCTCATATGCTTGCCATATGAGGGGAGTCGTAAAACCACATGTGCTTGCTCTGTACATAGCCCGGAGACTACCCAAAAATGTCTCAGGAATCAAGTGATTCATCGAAGCGACGATACATTGAAAGCAGCTTTCGCAAAGATCACACCTACAATGAGGGGTGTGATCGACACCCATGGCTAGAGAACATGCATACAACTAAGACATTGTTCATGATCCGTGGAAGGAGGGATGACTTAAAGTGATGACGAAGGAGGGTCTCACTGGAATGTTTCGAAAGATGGAAAGAGAGTAATCGATGGATAAGGATTGGGGAGGAGGATGAAAGAGATGATAGACGAGAACAAGCGTCTTTTTAGTAGTAGTATGACGTGTGTGATGTGGAATGTTTGGAAAAAGGTCTAATTGGCGGATCTTCATAAATGTTAGCTACCATAAATTATATCAGTATAACTGCCCATTTAATGAAATTACCATTTCCGAGTAAATTATTCGAGCGAAATTTTACGGTCTAAGTGTGGTATCAATTGATGATGATATGTCATTCACGCAGAAGGATCGATCGTGTGGTGATATTGTTTTTAACCCGGGATCTATCTATGAAGTTGCTCTTGTGATACTTGAACTAATTTTCACTTTTCAATAAAATCTGGTGCGAAAAGATTGTGAAACATGTTCCGAAAATTCCAAGTTTCAGAGTATTTAAAAAAATCATTTTAATGAATGGCAGGCCATTCATTTTGAAGTGTGTGTGAAAGCTCAATTTTTTTTATGAAACCTCTATAGTTGCAGTGCAGGCAGATGCTGGTAAAAAATGATCTATATGCAAAAATGTCGCAGCCATTCATGTCGGTAAACGAACGGTCAAGATACGATGCTTCGCTAGTGACGGATATTCTTAACGAGAAAATCAGTACTATTTTTTAGCTAGCTTCTGCTTTTTATTTCGAGTTTGAAGGTAGAGAAGCAGGAGAGACTTCGGTAGGCTCGATCATGTTGTATATGCTGTGATTCTCGGTTACCAGCTACTACGACCTGATTAATTTTTTATAGTAATATGTGATCAGGATCGTGATTAGCATGCAGAGACTTAGACTAGTCACAATGGGAGTAACTTAGCTAGTAACATCACACATTTCAAGACCATTTTGCTTATGTGGCATGTAGTTAATGAGGAGAGAGGTGTTCGGAGTAAATTAGCTAGTTACCGTAACATCACACTTATCAAGACAAGATGAGTCTATAGTGCAATAAATATGACACCACAATTATGTTACTCCCCATTGTGAAGTTGATAACATAGAGTAGTAACATCTAACATCACAATGTTACTACTCTATGTTACTCCCCATTGTGACTAGTCTTAGAAATGATTGGCAAAGCATTGACATTCCTAGCCATTCAATTGGCGCGTTGGATCCAGTTGGTTTATTCTTTATGATTTCACTACTACGGATCAAATCAACGCCGAGACCACCTGTGCAAGCATACACCTGTCTATCGAAAATATACTACCACTACACTATGCTTTTATGAAATAATTATGAACATATATAGTGAAGGTATATTTATATAGTGTGTACATCGAGGGCCCCATGTTTTGGCTCCCAGGGCCCAGGCTCTAGGGAGACTGGATTTAAAAATAATAATAAAAGGTGTGTTATATTTTTTAGATTTTTTTTCACGAATGCTCCTAGATGGGTTGTACAGATTTATAAAGTATGCCAATTAAAAAAAACTGATGACTCAAAGATGCAAAGAGTGACTATTTGGTATTTGCTCATTGTTCTTGTCCTTTTTTGTGTGTGGATCACAACTGAAAAGATATGTCGTTGGGAATTTATAGTCAGGAATAAATACTTATACATATTTTTGCCAAATATTTTGAAATTTTCAAAACCCTGCTTAGTGGAGCTACTTTCACTTTTCGGTAAATCACAAAATCGCACCACATGCATATAGCAAAACTATTGAGAATTAGCTTAGTTCTCTATGACGTCATCAGTTATAAGTGGAGTTGCAACTGATTCAGACCACTTGATTTGCTTCGTAATTTGTGCATCAGTTGCAATTCAACTCACAATTAAGAATTAAGTTAGTTCTTATTCGACTGAGTTGCAACTGCTCTAGACCGGTCGATTTGTTTCGTGATTCGTGCTAATCATCGCTTATAACTTGACTTGCAACTGAGATTGATGACGTCGTACGAATGAAAACTAAGCTAGTTCTCATTCGACTGAGCATTAGAAAGAGACCCAAACTATATATATAGTACGACATGCCATTTTTAAATTTTAACACACACTCATTCCGCCCACGGTGTTTGCTTCAAAAATATCGGTTGATGGGCGATCGACAGATGGATTGTCCAGATCACGCCATTGCCGTTGTCATTTTTGTATTTCAGTTTAGATGCAGAAAGAGAGGCAGGCAGGTGGTGGTGCTGGTAGGACTTTCGAGGAAACTTCCTGGCAGGTGCCATATATGAGGCGACGACAGATGAAATGATGTGTGTGTATCATGTAGTACGTCCTGGCCTGGCCGCGTTTGGAGTTGGACGTAGCAAGAGTTGTTTGCACGCGCCAAGGAGCTGGAGGTGGAGCGGTGCGGTGTGCGTTGTTTTTTTTTTTGCGATTGAAAGAAGATGCCATTACATCAAAAACATTACAGAAAGGTCCCTCAAGAAAACAAAATTACAGCAAAGCCTGGTGAATGCTGAGGAGGCGCCTGTAGTTTGCATGGTTGGTTGCTCATGAATAAAAATCCTGCCTTACCGGGAGATAAAGAGGCTTTTAGGTTGGGGTTAAACATGACTATCTGATTTTGAATTATAACTCACAAAACAACCCAAATGGGTTTTTGGCTTGTCTTTTGATTGAACATTGTGGCATGATGGTATAAGGCAAAGCCAAAATCAGATCAACTTTTTACCCGCTTTTGACGTCGTGCACGATTCCCGCTCTCCCAAGCCACAGCAGCCAAGTCACCTCCACCTTTTAATCCCCTCCCCCCCATCTCTCATTTGCCCCAAACCCCTCCCACTCAACACCGTCAGGCTGCTCAAATTGAGCTCGCACCGCTGTCGATGATGTCTGGTAACGGCGAAGGATGATCGTTGTCCTTTCTGTAATTATGATATATGTGTCGTGGAATGTTTGGGAAGAGATTATCGATTGATAAGGTGTGGCTAGAGCACCGTTCATACGGACCAAAGTGACAACAAATGAGCACGATCGTCCTTTCAACAGTAGTATGACGTGTGTATCATGGAACGCTTGTGAAGGGTGCAATAGGCGGATCTTCATACATGATAACTTCTATAAATATATCATCCGTGCAATTGTCCGATTAGTGTTTTTTGTTAGCGATTATATTATTTGAATTTAGAGTGATTTTGAGCCGCATTCTATGGTCTAAGACTCTAAGTATGGTATGAACTGATGATTATATCTCATTCGTGTGAGGGGGTCGATCATGTGGTGAGGAAAATTTAGCAAAATAAGACAAGTATCAATCATCAGAATCAACCCACGATCCATCTATGAATTTTTTCGTTCCAAGTCTCACAATATTTTAATTATGTTTCATATTTAAGTGTTACCCTATAACGTTTCCAGTGGGCAGTTGCGCGGATACTCTTGACGAGAAAATCAGTACTAGTTGTCGGCTAACTGCTTTTATATAGCCGTAGACACTGGTTAGGCTCGATCGATCATGTTGTACTCGGTTACCAGCTGCTGCGACCTGTTTTGTTGTAATCTGTGAGCAGGATCGTGATTAACATGCAGGCTTAAAAATGATCGGCGAAACATTGACATTCCTAGTCATTGGCGCGTCGGACCCAATCGGCTTTGTTCTTTACTAGGGAACTTAGCGCGGCAATGCCGCCGCGCGTGTGTGGTATAAATAAAATTTAAATTTTGTAACGTGTGCATTTAGAAATTGTGTAGGCTTGGAAATTATTGAAATTCGGAAAAGTTTGCGTTTTAAAATTGTTTAGATTTTGAAAATTATTCAAGTTGGGATGTTTTTCAGATTTGTTTTATTTTTACTTCTGTGGAATGATCAGATTTGGAAGATATTTGAAAGCTTAAAATATCTAAAACTGAAATTTGATCCTACGCCATAAATATTCAGTATTTTTTTTAAATTTTTTTGATATATTTTTCATATTTTGTATGAAAATTTGATGGACATAGTTTAACTTACTGATTTTGCAGCATTGAGTAAAATTTTAAAGTTGTTAATAGTGGAAAGTTATTCGTATGTGTTTTTTTTGGGCTTTAAATGATTAGTTTTGAAATATATTTAAAAAATTTAGAATTACGTGTCGGTGTTTTAAATTTCGAATTTGGAATTGAGGAAGTTCGAAAATTGTTTAAGCTTGAAAATCATTGAAAATGGGAAAAAATTTGTTTTAAACATAGTCGGATTTTGGAGGTTGTTCAAATTTGAGAACGGTTGTATTTCAAAAAGAGTTTACGGTTTTGAACTTTTAGATTTTAAAAATTGGTTAAAGTGAAACCGTATTAAGGTCTGAATTCTTTTGTCGTTCATAAAATGATCGGATCTGAAAGAACGTTGAAATTTCAAGAGGTTCTAAATTTGGAATTTGGATCGAAACGGCATACGTCGCGGTCGTGTGGTTAAAAGGAAAAATACCGCGGAGTAAAATATTCAAACTTGGAAATGTCCGCATTCGAAAATTGTTTGCATTATGCGTTCATTGGTGCGTTTATGTTGATATTTTTGTTACATTTATAAATATCTTGGTTCAAAATAATTAGATTTGAAAATGTCCATGTTTACACTGTGTCTAGATCTGGATGCGTCGAATTACAAAAAAGGTTTATATTTACGAATTGTTTGATTTTCCAAGGTTGGTGGAATGTTTACATTTTCAAATTGTGCATGTTTACAAATTATTGAAGCTGTATTTCAAAAGATGTAACAGTTTTCTAAAAGGAAAATAGAAAAAAAGAGTAGAGAAAAAAACAGAACGAAAATAACAGGGGAAAAAAAGGGCCGAGCCAGCCCAGCCCATCAGCCCAGCCTAGGAGTATTCGGAAAAAAAAAGCCCAGCCTAGGCCCGCTGGGACGTCATGCTGACATCACCAGCGGCCGGAAACGCTGCGGCGGCGTGGAGCTCGGCGGCGGCGCGGCACGGCGAGCCAGGACGCGCGAGTGGGCGCGCTCGACGCGCCCGGACTCGTGCTACCTTGGAGTGGCGGCGCCGCCCATTTTGGGCCACCGCAGCGTCGCCGGCGACGCCCGGAAGCGGCGGCGGACGCGGAGCGGCACGGCGGCGAATCCGGCGAGTGTGCGGCGTCCCGGCCGACGGCGCTCGGCGAGGAAATGGAGGAGGCGGCGGCGCAGCTCGCAGTGGCCTCCGATTTGAGCGAAGCAGCGCGTAGCGGCGGCGCCGGCGACCACGGCCGTCGCGGTAGAGGAAGGAGAGGATAGAGTTGTGATTCCATTTTTACACGAAGGTCCCTGAGTTTGTCAGAATTTGCAAACCAGTCCTTTTGCGGGCGGTTTTTTGCAAAAGGTCCGCTGCAGCGCGACGTGGCGCGACGCTATTGGTAGAAATTCGTCTGCTACTGTGTTTAGATTTTAAAAATTGGTTAAAGTGAAACCGTATTAAGGTCTGAATTCGTTTGTCGTTCATAAAATGATCGGATCTGAAAGAACGTTGAAATTTCGAGAGGTTCTAAATTTGGAATTTGGATCGAAACTGCATACGTCACGGTCACGTGGTTAAAAGGAAAAATACCGCGGAGTAAAATATTCAAACTTGGAAATGTCCGCATTCGAAAATTGTTTGCATTATGCGTTCATTGGTGCGTTTATGTTGATATTTTTGTTACATTTACAAATATTGTGGTTCAAAAAAATTTGATTTGAAAATGTCCATGTTTACACTGTGTCCATATCTGGATGCGTCGAAGTACAAAAAAGGTTTATATTTACGAATTGTTTGATTTTCAAAGGTTGGTGGAATGTTTACATTTTCAAATTGTGCATGTTTACAAATTATTGAAACTGTATTTCAAAAGATGTAACAGTTTTCTAAAAGGAAAATAGAAAAAAAGAGTAGAGAAAAAAACAGAACGAAAATAACAGGGAAAAAAAGGGCCGAGCCAGCCCAGCCCAGCCCATCAGCCCAGCCTAGGAGTATTCGAAAAAAAAGCCCAGCCTAGGCCTGCTGGGACGTCATGCTGACGTCACCAGCGGCCGGACCCGCTGCGGCGGCGTGGAGCTCGGCGGCGGCGCGGCACGGCGAGCCGGGACGCGCGAGTGGGCGCGCTCGACGCGCCCGGACTCGTGCTACCCTGGAGTGGCGGCGCCGCCCATTTTGGGCCACTGCAGCGTCGCGACGCCCGGAAGCGGCGGCGGACGCGGAGCGGCACGGCGGCGAATCCGGCGAGTGGGCGGCGTCCCGGCCGACGGCGCTCGGCGAGGAAATGGAGGAGGCGGCGGCGCAGCTCGCAGTGGCCTCCGATTTGAGCGAAGCAGTGCGTAGCGGCGGCGCGCCGTGTCGGCGGCGCCGGCGACCACGGCCGTCACGGGAGAGGAAGGAGAGGATAGAGTTGTGATGCCATTTTTACACAAAGGTCCTTGAGTTTGTCAGAATTTGCAAACCAGTCCTTTTGCGGGCGGTTTTTTGCAAAAGGTCCGCTGCAGCGCGACGTGGCGCAACGCTATTGGTAGAAATTCATCTGCTACAGTGTTGCTGTAGCAGCACTGTTTTTGGCGCGATCCAGGACGTCGAACGTGTCGATCGGACGGCCCAAACAATCCGGGTGACGTGGACGCGCATTTTGGGGGTGGATTCGTCCAACTTTTATATATACTAGGGGACTATGCGCGGGCTACGCCGCGCCGGTGGATTTTAATTTATTTTCGAATATGTTTTAAAAAAAATCGTGTTGGAATATGAGTATTATTTGAATTCGGGAAGTTTGCGCCTAAAAGTTTGCTAAGATTGTGAAAATTTGACGTACTGAAATGTATTCATATTTGTATTATTTTAATGTTTACGAAAAATGATCATATTTGGAAGGCATTTGAAATGTTGGAATATGTAAATTTGAAATTCGAGTTAGAATGCTCGAATATAGATTTTACGAAATGAACAATTTGGAATTTTTTGAAATTTGAATTTTGTTTTATTGTTTACGAAATGAGGAGGTTCTGAAGTCATATGGCACGTCGAAATATTTGAATTTGTAATTTGGGTTTGAATGCTGAAATATGATTGTTTTTTCCTCTGTCTAAATGTAGGCCAATTTGAATTTTCAAAACTTGTTTGTTTTGTGTGAAAATAGTTGACAATTTTCCCCAAGCGCAGTGATATATTTTTATATTTTGTTGTTGTTTAAGTTAAAATTTTCAAGTGTTGCAACCATTTTGAAAAGGTTGCAAAGTATGGATTATTTTATATTTGAATTTTGAAAACTTATTTGTTTTGTGTGGAAAATAGTTGACAGTTTTTTCCCTAGCATTTTCATTTTTTTATATTTTGTTTGTGTTTATTTTGAAATTGCAAGGTTTGTAATATTTAGGAAAAAGTTCCAAAATATATGTAATGATTATTTTGATTGTTACATAAATTTTAAATTTGGTCTAAATTGAAGCTGAAATGAATTGGAAAACTTGCAAAAGTTTTTTGAAATTAGGAAAAGAAGACAGGAGGGGGAAAAAAAGATTATTTTGATTGTCACATATTTGAATTTCCAAAACTTTTTTGTTCATATAAAAATTATTGGTTTGCATTACTTATGATTATCTAAAATCATATGGATTGTTTAGGTTATTTTTTTTCAGTAAAGAAAAAATGTGGGTATTTTAAATTATTGGTTTGCATTATATAGTTTTTTTTTCTCCAAAATCATATGGACATACTTTGGGATTAAGGAAAAATTGTTTTGCATTATGTAATTTTTGCCCCAAAATCATATGGATATATTTTGGACTAATAAAAAAAATGACAGGGTGGGTCCCATGTGACGTGGTTCTTTGTGTGGTAAGCTTGATAATTTGGAAATTTTTATACTAAGTTTTTCTTATATGCTGTTTGTTTTATTTTGCATTGGAGTTTTGTATGTATGAATTTTTTGAATTTGAATACTTTTATAATTATTATTTCGAATTATAGATTGAAATTTATAAGTTTTGCTGTTTTTCCTATAATTGTTGTTATATTATTTGTATTATTTTGAAGGGTAGCTTGGAAGGCAAGGATTTTTTTTTGAATTTCAACTTTTTTTATAATTGTTGTTTTGAAGATATGCATTCTTTGAATTTTAGTATTTTTTTGTGAGATAATATGTGAGGTATTTATATTTTAGCCCATCTCCTTTTTTTGTGTTGCTTTTTTTTAGGAAATTAAAGTTGAATTATTTATATGTGCTTATATTTATTTGTTTTCGGTTTTGCGTCATCCATTATTTATGTGAAATAATATGTGAGGTATTTATATTTTAGAGCATCTATTTTTTTGTTATTTTTTTGTAGCAAATTAAATTTTAGAATGGTTCTTTGTGTGCTAAGCTTGATAATTTGCGAATTTTTTAATTAAGTTTCTTTTTATATGTTGTTTGTTTTATTTTATGTTGGAGTTTTGTATATATGAATTTTTTGATTTTTAGTACTTTTGTAATTATTATTTTGAATTACGGCTTGAAATTTATAAGATTTGCTGTTTTTCCTATATTGTTTGTATTATTTTGAAGTGTAGTTTGAAAGGCAAGTTTTTTTTTTTTTGCATTTCAACTTTTTTTTAATTTGTTGTTTTGAAGATTTTCATTATTTGAATTTTAGTATTGTTTTTGTAATTGACGTCGGAGCGCGGCAATGACGCGCGTGTGTGGGCAAAATTCGAATTCGGAAATTTGGGCATTTAATTTTTTTGAATATTTAGAATTATTTTAAAATCATATGGATAGTTTGGGCTATTTTTTTTGTAATATTTTTTTTGAATATTTCGAATTATTTGAAAATCGCATGGATAGTTTGGGCTATTTTTTGTAATATTAAATGTGGGCATATTTAAGGTTGTTGTTTTGCATTATTTAGAATTTTTTAGAATTTTTTTTTCAAAAAAAGAAAAAAATATGACAGGTGGGCCCCTGTGACGTCATGCTGACGTCACAGGGCAGCGGATCTGGCCGCCCCGCCCGCGGCGGCGTCGAGCTCGCCGGCGGCGCTCCGGCGCGTTCCGGGACGCGCGCCTGGGCGTGGTCGACTCGCAACGACGCGGGGAGGCGGGAGACGGCGGCGCCGCCCCGTTTTGGTCGCCGTCGCGGCGCCGGAGACGCGCGGAACGCGGCGGAAGGAGCCATGCACGGCGGCGGCGATCCCGGCGAGCTGGCGGCCTCCCAGGACGCGGCGCATGGCGAGGAGGTGGCGGCGACGGCGCAGCTCGTCGTAGCCGTGGATCTGGCCGGGGTGCAGTGGAACGGCGAGGGAGCGCGGCGGCGGCCGCCGGCGACGCGACGGTCGCGAGAGAGAAAAGGAGAGGAAGGGGGGCTCGCGGGAAATTTTGCAGGGAAGTCCCCAGGATTTTCACAAATTGCAAAAAGGTCCTTTGCGGGCGGTTTTTTGCAAAAAAGCTGCGCCAAAAATCGTGCAAACGGGTGACCGGGAGTGACCGGGGCGACGTGTCGCGCGCTCGTTGGTCTAAAATCACTACTACAGTGATTCGCGGGTGGGAGGACGACATGGCTCCATCCTGGCCGTCCGTCGCGCCGATCGGACAGCCAGGGATTGCCGGCGACGTGGAGCGTGGAGAAGCCGCTGTTTCTGCGGCCCTTTATAGATAGTAGAAAGAGGAATGATTTCAATAGCTAGCATGCAGCTGGTCGGATCGGCGCCGATACAATAATACATGCCTGATAGTGCAACCGACCACCTGTTGTGTATCTAAGATAAGTATTTCATTGGAGGCTTTGTGAACGAAATGAATATAGTGAATTTATGAGTGCACTGCTAAGATTGCGAGTTTGCGACAAAGAGGGTTTTATAATACTGATAATCTAGGCTAAGAGATCAAATCAATAATATTTATGTATATTTGTGCTGCAACAAGCTTGGCAGAATATATTCTGGTCATAAAAAAGAGAGCGACATGCTTGGCAGCATGAAGTTCGATCGGCTGGACCAGGTATTTAACTCCGCGGACTGCGGTCACATTCTCACGGTACATGCGTGGCACGAAAACTATACGGGATGTCATTTCTTAACGCAAGTAACGACTGGAAACTAAACGAGTCTTCTCTTCCGGATCACGCCATTTTCGTTGTCATTTTTGTATTTCTGTTGTTTTATGGTGATCTAAATTCATATGACGATATGAAGTGAGCGGCTAACTTCGGAGCGAAGCGGAGCCCCGTCGCCGGGAGGCTTGGGCCGTAGGTTTAAAATGTACGGTACGGATCGTATCCGAGTTGGACTGTAGGCCGACTTAGGGTTTTGTCCACTATAAATACATCATGTAAGCCGTCGGTTGGGGTGAGCCACACATTGTAAACCCATGGCGTTTGTACCTCACCCCGATATAATGAAGTATTGCTGGCTGACGCCCGTGGTTTTTTCCTCTCCTTTGTTTGGAGAGGTTTTTCCACGTTAAATCTCGTGTCCCGTTGGTTTGATCTTTCCGCTTTTCATCGTTTTCATGCTATCTATCTTTTGTAACAATTTCAGTTTCGATCGAGAAAGAGAGGACGGCAGGTGCCAGGTGGTGGTGCTACTTGAGGAAGCTTCCTCGCAGGTGCCGTACATGTACAGAAGAAATGGCGCGTACGTGCGTACTAGATTGGCCACGTTTGGAGTTAGACGAAGGAAGCTTTTGGAGCTTGTTGCTTGCACGCTGCCAAGGAGGTGGAGCGGTGCGGTGCGGTGCGAGCGGCAGGTGGTGTTGGAGATTTCAGGACGTACTCCGGCGACTGCCTTGGTTGCTTATGAACAGTAATCTTAACCTCCAATGTGAGGGGAAACTAACGGTACCCTGGTGTTTGCCGAGTGCCACATCACCGACACTCGTCAATGTTTGCCGACTATTTTCTAACTCTGACGAGCAATCACAAGTTATGAGTTTTCCACATAGTGTACTGCAATCCCACTGAGTTTTCCTGATGTGTGCGAGCTGAAAATGTTCATTCACGAGTTTACATTAGCAGTATAAGACAATGGACCCCATGATAACTAGTTGTATAGGGATGTTGCATGCATTGTGTATCTTTTTTTTTTTTCCAATAAAGACCAACAAATATAATAATCATCAACAATGGTATAAAGAATCCCAAAAGTAATAAAAATATTACAAATAGGTCATCGGACCACCTAGCGATGACTACAAACACTGAAGCGAGCCGAAAACTGCGCCGCCGTCCTCACCCCTCCCTCACTAGATATCTGAAGTTTCCCCTCAGAGAGCCACAATCTTGAATTGATGGACAAAGTGTTTTTGATGATTTTTACTTTTGCATGGTCGTATTGGGCCGATATTGTGTGAGGTTTACTTTTTTTAAACGAGACACTCTGTGGGGTTTCATGTTTAGATCGGGTGATATTTGGGCCGGTGCTTCTGTGTTGTTTTTGCATGGATCAGTTTATTCAGTTGGATGACACGCACCGTTTGTTTATGCGGGATTGTTCATCCTAATAAAGTTTGGGCCCGTGTGAATCAAAATGAATACAATTTGTACTAAAATTTTATCTCTCTTTAGATCTTAGTTTAGCATGTTACAATGTACAAATATAATTTTCTATCTCTTGATATAGATAACCGCATAATGTTACTAAATATTAGTTGGTATGTGTTTTGTCTGCATTGTATCAGTGAGAGATATTGAACTGTATTTTACAACGAAACTTTGTTCTAAACATGTTTTTTGAAAATGCATAATCTACATAATTTGTATTTATGGTAACTATATGTCTAGAGTATGATCTAAAAAATATCTCTATAGAGGTTTCTAATATATGATTAAGTAAGCATATTATTAAAATTTTGGAGTATAAACTAAACAATGACCCATACTTATTTACTCATTTTTCGTGGTCAAAATTTAACAATGTGTTAATGTTCTATATTTGGTAGTAAAACGACATTGCTTCGAGTAATAAAAAATAAACATAAAATCACTACTATAATGCAGCCTAACGACCGTACGTATCGTACGTCCTGGCAGTTTTGCAGTTTAGTCCCTCTCGATTTAAAAATAAACCCACAGTCCTCCTCCCTCCTCCTCCTATCCGTTTCTCTCCGCACCCGGCATCCAGGCTGCTTCACCGCACCACCCACGCGCCGCCGAGGGGCCTTGCCGCACGATTCCCGGTCCACCCCCGCGCGTGCCCGGGCCGCGGGGCAACGCTGAAAGGATCGGTATGACACCTAGAGGGGGGGGGTGAATAGGTGCTACTCCAAATTTTAGTCTTTTTCAAATTAGGCTTGACACAAAAGTTAAATTCTCTAGATATGCAACTACGGTGAATTTACCTATATGACAAGCTAACAACTAAGCACGATATATATAAGTAAGACGGTAAACAAGGATAGAGGTAACCGAAGTCAAAGCACGCGGATACACGGATGTATTTCCGAGTTCCTCCTTTTTAGGGGAGTACGTCTCGTTGGAGAGGTGTGAACCAACACAATGGTTCAACAGCCACAAAGGCTTCACCCTCTTCTTCGGTGAACCGCACCACAAAGGATTGGTTCACTTCAACTATCGGAAACCTTCAAGGTGGAGTCCGGACCCTTTACAACAATGATTTGGGGCACAACCCACAAAGGATTGGGGGCTCCCAAACAGCTACAATCTATCACAAAGACAAGCAAGTAAGTACAACAAAGGGCTAGGTTTTCCTTCTGGAAACCCTAGCAAGTGTTCCCTCAAGTGAATGAGGGGAAATGAAAAACGGCTTGGTGAAGATGTAGATCGGGGCCTTCTCCTTCAATCCTCCAAAGATCAACGAGTTTGGGTGGAGGGATTGGGAGATCTAGCAAATCTTGAGTTTGAATTAATGGTGGACTTCAATTCTGGTCGAGCTGCTTGGCTGGAGGTAGGTGGAGGGGTCCCAGAAAATCTGACCGTTGCGCTTCAATCCACACAGATTTCACTTGGGCCCAAACCTCCGGGCAAACCTCCGGCCGATCACAGAACGCATTTCCTCCGAAAAAATGTCGGCCAGAACTTCCGCCCCTTGGGCCGGAACTTCCGGTCCAAACTGGAACTTCCGGCCAGTGTAAAATCCCTGCATTTCCACAAGAACAACTCTTCTATGTTTGTATAATTTGTACCTGTCACAAGCTTAACATACTGTTAAACAGCGCTTGTGTTGTCATAATCACCAAAACAAGACTACAGGCAAGTTTGCCCTTTCAATCTCCCCCTTTTTGGTGGATGATGACAACACAAGGAAAATGATTTGCACAATATAGACGGGCTCCCCCTAAGCATGTGCATAACTTAGAAAATTGCATTTGAATACAATATGCACATAACTTAGGATCAACACTCACCCTATATTTTACAAGTCAAGCAAGTAAACAAGTAAAACACAAAAAGCACAACTTGCACAAACATAAGACAATAGACATAGAGATTACACAACATAGTCTTACATAAATAAGTTCACAAATGGGTTCCACATGTCTTACCACATGCATAAGATAGGAGGTTCACACATAAAAGTTCAACAAAGGCGACAAATACAAATAACTGGAGCACAATAACATAACGGAAACAAATAAAAGAACGCGAGTCATTGTGCTCCACCCATGCAAATCCCGCAACCTAGGAGATAGACTTCTCCCCCTTTGGCATCAAGACACCAAAAAGGGGAAAAGGAAGCGAAGCTAACGTCCCTCACTCTTCATCAGACGAGTCCCATGCAAGATCCGCATCATCCGACACATGAGAAGTCCACTGCACCGTCTCGTTGTTCCAATGCTTGTATGCAATGTGTGGAGGAGGAGGCGGACAGTTGGGAACCTTGAGATGCTGCATAATCTTGTAGTCATTGACAAGGCCTTGGTGCCTCTCCACAGACGCTTGGAAGTTCTCTTTGTGAAGGCAAACATTCATCCTTAAGATCTTGTCAATAGCACGCTGAGCCCATGTGCATTGCTTGGGTTTACCGGGCTTCTTCACGCTAGGATCACTTGGGATATGAGACCCACTAGCTCCATCATCGGTGGCCACATGACCTTTATCCTTGTTGAGATTGAGATGAGCAATCTTCTTGTGCATCTGCACAGGCTTATGGATAATGTCACAGTCGAGGGCTGCATCCACGTTAAGCACATCATGATCTCCAAAAGGGAACTTGGACTTGATGAGCCTCATAATGTATGGAGCATATGGAGGCACTTTCCTTCCTATCACGGCATCATATATCTCATGAAAAATGAAGTCCATCACATCAATAGGAAAGGAGTTCGCCTCGGGATCATCTTCCATGAAAACATTGTGAGCATAGATCATGAGGTTGACAAGACCACCACGGATTTCATTGTTGTTGCCTCTACTTGGAGCAATGGTGTGGCGGAGCATGCGAAGCAGAATGTCATAAACGGGAAGGAGTCCCGCTGTGGTGCCAATCAGTCCATCATCAGCATAGAGATCACTCATCTCATTCTTATCATAAGCAGCCCCTTGAATGTGCATACGTTGGCCGGAGGCTGATACGTCTCCAACGTATCTATAATTTCTTGTGTTCCATCCTTGTATTATACCAATTGCTACATGTTTTATTCACACTTCATAGCATTTTTATGCATTTTCTGGGACTAACCTATTAACAAGATGCCACAGTGCCAGTTCCTGTTTTATGCTGTTTTTGGTTTCAGAAAAGCTGTTCTGGAAATATCCTCGGAATCGGACGAAACAAATTGCAAAGTTCCTATTTTCCCGACACGTTCCAGATGGCTAAAGGAGAGACGAAGGGGGGGGGGCAGCGTGGCGCCGTCCCCACCCCATGGCGCGGGTGGGCCCCCTGCCGCGCCACCAGGTGGGGAGCGAGCCTCGTGGCTCCACCGACGCCGCTCCTTCACCTATTTATTCTTCCAGATACGAAAACCCTAAAACACCGAGCCATTATTCCAGAAAACATCTGCTGCCGCCGACGTCAACCCTAACTCGGGGGGTTCCTGAAGCTCTTCCTGGCACCCTGCCGGAGAGGGGAATCATCACCGGAAGGCTCTACATCGCCATGCCCGCCTCCGGAGTGATGTGTGAGTAGTTCATCTCTGGACTATGGGTCCATAGCAGGAGCTAGATGGTTGTCTTCTCCTTTTGTGCCATCACGTTTAGATCTTGTGAGCTGCCTATCATGATCAAGATCATCTTATTGTAATGCTACATGTTGTGTTTGCTGGGATCCGATGAGTATTGAATACTATGTGATACCCACAAGTATAGGGGATCGTTGAAATCTTCGATGTGTAAGTATTAGTATCGATCCCACGAGGAGTAGAAGGTATAAGTGTTTATCCTTTCAAATAAGAGTGTCGCTATTCTTATTATCTATGCACTAGAATGATGCAAGTGTTTTTGGGTTTTTGGTGTAGAGTTTGCAATAAAATAAAATGCTGAAAATAAGTGAAAACTCTCAAAGAGAGAGAAAGCCCAATCCTCTATGCAGCAAGAGGAAAAGCTTGAGTGGTGTGTGGCTTATGTGTGGAAAATGTTTCCAAGGGCTACCTAGACTTCATGGCATAAATATTTCTAAAACAACAAGATAAGCATTTTGTCAAGTTTTAATCTTCTTTGGACGGAGCCATAATTAGGGAAAGCTAAATAAATAAACTAAACCCCCTTATGATGGTTCTTATGGCCAAGAAAATGACTGCACAAGAGTTATTAAGACATAAAGTCCCACCATAGCATTACACTCTAAGTTCCCCGATACTAATACCGTCATAATGCAAGTTCATGATTCGGTCTCAGGTTTACTGTCCTCCCAAGTCTTCCTTACTCCATTACACTACGGTGCTCTCCTATGAGCCCATATAGGTGAAGTGATGTGCAGTCGACGTTCGCACAACACCATCATAGAATTACATAAAAGATAAAAACTAGACAAAATACCAACACATGTCATATATAAATCATTGCCAATCCATCCTATGCCCCCAGGAACATGAGAGAACTACTCACAACGCGAAGACATGATATGATTCAGTGATATAAGTGATACATCAAAATCTGAAAATATAATCTCCCCACAAAACAATTGCAAGTAGCAATTCACAAACATGTAGAATAGTACTTAGACAATAGCTAGGGTTCGAACAATCTCAAACTATGAGGGGGATGAAATGGATCACGAATATGGTGATGGAGATGGTGCTGGTCTTGACGGTGGTGTTGATGGAGACTCCGGAGGGGGGATGGAGGAGCCTTCCGGAGGTGATCCGGCGGCGTTTCCCCCCTCCGATCTTCTCCGGTAGCAGCCTTCTGTCTCCTGTTTCTTGGTTCTGTGTTTCTCCGCCGCCTCCTCGTGAAACTCCTCGGGGGACTATTTTTATAGTCGGTTTTAGGTCAAGACAAAGTCACGGAGAAGAAAACGGACGGCATCGGAGCCACGAGGGGGAAAAGAGGTGGGCCCACGTGGCCAGGTACAGGGGCCGCGTGGGACCCTCTATCTTCTAGGGTGTTGGGCTTCTGGTCTTCAATTTGGGCCCATTGCGTTCGTCTCGAAAATTCTGAACCGTCCTCTTTGGCCTTGCCCTTTTTGGAGTCCCGAAGCTCCCGGAAAGTCTGAAACACTAAAAAAGATGTTTTCTGAAAAACATAGTTAATTTGAAATAAATGGGGAAACTGTGAATTATCCCATAAAATCATTATAAAACGTAAATATAACCCATATATGATGCAAATAAGTTGGAATATCAGGTAATAAAATGTAAAGTTCATGTATGCATTTTACATGCATCAACATCCCCAAGCTTAACCAATACTCGTCCTCGAGTATGAAGGTGATAAAACTAACATGGACTTTGCATTTTAATACTATCAATGGATATCAAAGATGATTACTATTGCTACATAGAGTCAAATGATTCATTCTTAAAAGGAGTAGAAATATGCAAGATAGTTTATGAAGTGATATCACGTATTCAACGCAATGATGTTCAATGATAATTCATAGAGTCAAATGATTCATTCTTAAAAGGAGTAGAAATATGCAAGATAGTTTATGAAGTGATATCAAGTATTCAACGCAATGATGTTCAATGATAATTCACAAAGTGTAACATGAATGAAAAAGTACTATGGACCACATGTATGCATAATGATAAGTAAGAACATCCTACACTGGTCATAGAGTATTGATGAAAATCTGAATATAAAAGGTGGACACTTTGGAAAGATATATATATGAGTAGAGGTAAAGCATGCATAAGTTTCATCTAACTTCCAAACTCTTCTACTTAAGTTGATGATTGCAATGTGGTAATCCTTGGTGTCAAGCTCTCATTACCCCTATCATGGCATCTTGAATGATTAAAGTTTAAAGTGAAAGCAAATATGAGTAGTGTGCTTGACAAAGTAAAGGTTGAATGTCTCATGCCCCTTGAATACAAGTACCTACACCATGGGTTACTCAACTTGGGACACAAAGCAAGTTCAAGTTATATATCATTGTAAGTATAATAGTATCATAAGAGCGTCAACTGGGGTACCTCTTGTCCCAGGATATGGAACAAGCCCATATCAAAATGACAAGACAAACAAACAAAATGAACAACCTCAACACCCTTTTTATTTACCATTGGAATAGCTTTTTATTGTAAGGTGTATCACTGATGGTTCACCATAGTATGTAAGTAAATTTCCACCATGAATGATGCATGGCTTAGATTAGCGGCCCAGGCGTCTCTCTAACCATTTATACAAACTCATTTAAACTTGCTCTACTTCCACATTTATTTCACCATGATAAGCATCCATAGACAAAAGTACATGATATCAACTAAGAGCGCGTTGAAAGCTTGCCATGTGACAACACATATGAGCTAACTCCCAACCTCGAACATTTGTCAAGCCCACAACATCATAATCTTAATCACAATGGGTCATGTTTTTATTTATGCAATAAAAGTAAAGTGTGCATCAAGTTCGTGAGAGCTATATAACCAACTTTTCCCATAACAATCAATAACATAAACATTTTCATTCAGAAGTATAGATAACACAAATAACATGATAAACATACTCGGAATAGCATAAAGCTAATAGGTAGATATGGTGGACTCACTGGAATAACTTTGGTTGAAGGTGTTGGAAACAAGTTTTTACTTGTTGGAGTTTTTGGGCTAGCAAGAGGGAGAAAGTTGACCATCTAAATGCATGCATGAGTGTCCATAGAACTAACTAATCCATGTTAAACAAAGTAAAATAACATTCAGCATCAAAACATGAATAAGTGATAGCTCTTGATAAAGCATTTGCAAATTATTACTCATTAACAAGCTCATGAATCATGCAACTATATGTATCTTTTAAAATCAACTCAAACATCCCTTTTCCCAATCTTATAATAACATCCAACATAATTCAACCCATATTTCCAGTAGCTCTTTCATATAGAAATGATAATGTGGTGGTCTCAGAAAATAAAAATCAAACCAAACAAACAAACAAAAAGACGCTCCAAGTTTATGCGATAAGATGTTTCGATCGAAAAACAGAAGTTAGACGTGTGCAAACCGAGAGTGTGTAGGTCCAGTGGGTTGTCTTCACATCCCCAAGCTTATGGTCTTCACCATCCTTGGATAGCTCTTGGTGCATCTCCTCCAATCCTGTGAAAAAACTTCAAAACACCGTTTCTCCCATTTCTTTTTCTGTGGGTGCATTAGTAGCGATAAACAAATAGATTTCTTGCTGCATATAATCCTTAGACAAAAATTCATATGAATTTCCAGAAAGTGTATAATGTTGTATGCCTACTCATAAACTCAATTGGATAAAAAAGATTCAAGTTAAAAGTTCAAACAATGCATCAAACAAAATGGGACAGAATCTGTCCAAAAAAACAGCAGCAGCAAAACGTATTTTTCTACCCTACTAAACTTTCTCGAAAAATTCCGAACAAATTCATGCATACAGAGGATGAAAAGTTGCAACTACAGTTCAAATATGAGCTCATTCGAAGTTACGAATAAGAATTAAAAATCATACCGTGCACAGATTCGTGCATGAATAAAATCTCCGAACGCTATAAGCAACTTTTTCAAACCAAAATGGGTAAAACTTGGCACTTTATTAAAAAATTCAGAAACAAAACTAAAAACTAAGTCTCTTGTTACAGCAAGAGGACACAAAGAAAATAAAAAATAAAACAACCGGGTTGCCTCCCGTAAAGCGCTTTCTTTATAGCCATATAGCTAGGCTTACTTACTTGGTATCAAGATGGTTGGAGTGAGGTGGCTTGGCATCCCCAAGCTTAAATTGTTATACTTATTTGATATATGTAGGGTGAGCCTAGGGGTACATCCCCAAGCTTGAGTTTTTGTCCCTCTTGATCTTGTTCATCACCCTCAACTCTTCCACCTTAAAATTCTCTTTACACAAAACTCATCATAAAACTTGATTAGAGGGGTTAGTGCCTTCATAAATTAAATCCACATAGGTACAGCAAAGACATATCATGAGTTGATTCTAAACATTAGCTACTATTACTACGGTTGTGTAATGCTCCTTGATCAAAAGAACCGCACAAAACAAAAGTAATGAGAGCAATGCAAAATAAAGACAGAATCTGTCAAAAACTGGACACGAATTACTATTATTTGATCCTATCTCTCAAAAGAGGTTATTCTTTCCATAAAGAAGAAAAATAAGATACAAAGGTGATGTTACAGTAGTAAACAAGCACCTTGACTCAAAAACCAAAGAAGCAAAAGAACCAAGAAAGATTCAAGAGAAACAAACAAAGAAGAAAGAAAATATTTTTGTTGTTTTTGATTTAGCAAAAAGGCAAAAGAAGAAGCAAATATATACAAAAATAAAACACTCTTTTTATTTGGTTTTAGCTTTGGGAAAAGTTTAAATGATAGAGACTTTGCAACGGTTCCATTGGCATGAACAACACATGTTCAAGGTCGACCCCAACTTCTCCACTACTCATCCTGCTCATTTACTTTCCCAAATTTTATATAAAGTGAAAATCTAAACTAATTGTTAGAAAACAGTAGGTAAAGTTATTTTGCAAGTTCTCAAATATAAAGGTGTGCCCAAACCAAATAGGAAATTAAAGCATAAGGAACACACCACAAGATATTAAACATTTACTTTTAAGTCTAACTCTCTTCCTATGCATTGGAATTTTATATATGAATAAATAACAACAAATTTGAGGTAACCAATGCATATAATAATAAATAGCTTGCATTTTAAATAACATAGAAACATAAAGGAGATTCTTATCTCTTCCTCTCTCATAATAGTTGCAAGCATTAAAAGCAAATTCAACCATATAACCACAAGAATCATTCAACTCAGATAATTTAGGCAAATAAAGAGGATCATTAAATTTATTTTGGAATTCATTAGCATGCTTCCCTCTTTCAAAATAGTTATTAAGATCAATATCAAGTTTAATATCGTGGTTGCAACAAATATTTTGAACTAAAGATAATTGCAAACCACATAAGTATTTCTCAACATAAGCAAATTTCTCCTCTATGGTGTAATTGAGAGAATTCAAGAACAAAGTAGGACTCTCATTAGTAAGAGTATTATCACAAGCAGCAAGTATGTCATTTTTATCCTCACATGAAGTAGTAACAACTAAACATGGAGTATTATCAATAAGCATAGGACCATCATCTAAAGCATTATCATATAGCATCTCTAAACCATACTCCTCATCATTAATATCAATAATGTTCTCATTAGGCATAGGTTGATATTCTTCCTCGTCATCGGAATCATAAAAGCAAAGTTTACCATCAGCAATATATTGAATGTTACCCTCATCCATAGGTGGTGAAGGTGGAAGTTCCCTCTCTTCATTCTCTAGTTGTTCATCATCTCCTTGGGGTTGCACGGGCATCCCCAAGCTTAGGTTTTTATCCTCTTCTTCACATTTTTCTTCCAAGCTTATGTTTTCACCATCTTCTTCCTGCAAAACATCAGTACTTTCTTAGAGAACCTTGCCCCTCTCATTATAGTCAACAACATAAATATTTTGAGAGAACTTGGCTATGCAATATTCAAGGATAGAAGTGACATTTCCGTCGAATCTCTTAACTCTAGGGCAAGTTTTATTTTCATTAGCAAAGGTATGCAATTCATTGGATGCATAATAAGCAACAAATTCCTCTACTTGTTCCATCCCTAAATGAGTGTAATCATAAGTATGGTAAGATGCTATGACACATTCTTCATGGAACTTACATTGAAATTCAAAGTGTCTATCAGTATGTTTAAAGCAACAAGTTTTATTATCATGGAATAAAAGCCACTCTCCAGCAATATAATTTAAACTTTCCATGAACCCTTTTAGTAATTTCCGTTCTGTTGACTCTCTAAATTTCTCATCAATTTTATGAGCTTCCATGTATTCATAGCAAAAATTCATTATCTCCGGACTTATGCCCAGAATACGAGTTTTTTTTTGGTATTTTCCATTTTCTAATTTTTTGGGTTTTGATATATATAACTGAAAGTAAAACTAAACTAAATGCAAAACTCAAAGTAAACTAGAGTATATGCAAAACTGAAAATAAATATCTAGTGCAAACAACAATAAAAACTTAAGCGCTACACTCCCCGGCAACGGCGCTAGAAAAAGTCTTGATACCCACAAGTATAGGGGATCGTTGAAATCTTCGATGTGTAAATATTAGTATCGATCCCACGAGGAGTAGAAGGTATAAGTGTTTATCCTTTCAAATAAGAGTGTCACTATTCTTATTATCTATGCACTAGAATGATGCAAGTGCTTTTGGGTTTTTGGTGTAGAGTTTGCAATAAAATAAAATGCTGAAAATAAGTGAAAACTCTCAAAGAGAGAGAAAGCCCAATCCTCTATGCAGCAAGAGGAAAAGCTTGAGTGGTGTGTGGCTTATGTGTGGAAAACGTTTCCAAGGGCTACCTAGATTTCATGGCATAAATATTTCTAAAACAGCAAAATAAGCATTTTGTCAAGTTTTAATCTTCTTTGGACGGAGCCATAATTAGGGAAAGCCAAATAAATAAACTAAACTCCCTTATGATGGTTCTTATGGCCAAGTAAATGACTGCACAAGAGTTATTAAGACATAAAGTCCCACCATAGCATTACACTCTAAGGTCCCCGATACTAATACCCTCATAATGCAACTTCATGATTCGGTCTCAGGTTTACTGTCCTCCCAAGTCATCCTCACTCCATTACACTACGGTGCTCTCCTATGAGCCCATATAGGTGAAGTGATGTGCAGTCGACGTTCGCACAACACCATCATAGAATTACATAAAAGATAAAAACTAGACAAAATACCAACACATGTCATATATAAATCATTGCCAATCCATCCTATGCCCCCAGGAACATGAGAGAACTACTCACAACGCGAAGACATGATATGATTCAGTGGTATAAGTGATACAACACAATCTGAAAATATAATCTCCCCACAAAACAATGACAAGTAGCAATTCACAAACATGTAGAATAGTACTTAGACAATAGCTAGGGTTCGAACAATCTCAAACTATGAGGGGGATGAAATGGATCACGAATATGGTGATGGAGATGGTGCTGGTCTTGACGGTGGTGTTGATGGAGACTCCGGAGGGGGGATGGAGGAGCCTTCCGGAGGTGATCCGGCGGCGTTTCCCCCCTCCGATCTTCTCCGGTAGCAGCCTTCTGTCTCCTGTTTCTTGGTTCTGTGTTTCTCCGCCGGCTCCTCGCGAAACTCCTCGGGGGACTATTTTTATAGTCGGTTTTAGGTCAAGACAAAGTCACGGAGAAGAAAACGGAAGGCATCAGAGCCACGAGGGGGAAAAGAGGTGGGCCCACGCGGCCAGGTACAGGGGCCACGTGGGACCCTCTATCTTCCAGCCTGTTGGGCTTCTGGTCTTCAATTTGGGCCCATTGCGTTCGTCTCGAAAATTCTGAACCGTGCTCTTTGGCCTTGCCCTTTTTGGAGTCCCGAAGCTCCCGGAAAGTCTGAAACACTAAAAAAGATGTTTTCTGAAAAACATAGTTAATTCCAAATAAATGGGGAAACTGTGAATTATCCCCTAAAATCATTATAAAACATAAATATAACCCATATATGATGCAAATAAGTTGGAATATCAGGTAATAAAATGTAAAGTTCATGTATGCATTTTACATGCATCACTATGTCAAGTTGATTATTGATCTATTATATATATGTTGTTTATGATCTTGCATGATCTCCGTTATTAGTGTAGGCTCTGGCCAAGTTTATGCTTGTAACTCCAAGATAGAGTATTTATGCTAAATAGTAGGTTCATGCCTCCATTTAATCTGAGACAGTGACAGAAAGTTCTAAGGTTGTGGATGTGCTGTTGCTACTAGGGGTAAAACAGCAATGCTTTGTGTAAGGATATTTGTATTGTTTACATTATGCACCATACTTAATGCAATTGTCTGTTGCTTGCAACTTAATACTGGAAGTGGTGTGGATGCTAACCTGAAGGTGGACTATTTAGGCACAGATGCATGCTGGATGGCGGTCTGTGTACTTTGTCGTAATGCCCAAATAAATCTCATAGTGATCATCATGACTTGTATATGCATTGTTATGCACCTCTTTATTTTATCAATTGCCCAGCTGTATTTCGTTCACCCAGCATGTTAGTATTTTATTATGGAGAGACACCACTAGTGAACTGTGGACCCCGGTCCATTCTTTACATCTGAAATACAACCTACTGCAATAAAAAGGGCAGCCCCGGTGCAGTAGCTCCCGCTTGCGCAGGGTCCGGGGAAGGGTCCGACCACTTTGGGTCTATAGTACGCAGTCTTTCCCTGCATTTCTGCAAGAGGCTGTTTCTAGGACTTGAACCCGTGACCTCGTGGTCACAAGGCAGCAGCTTTACCGCAGCGCCAAGGCTCCCCTTCAAACATTGTCCTTTTTCATTCGCTGCAAACAAACATCATTTTCCACACTATACGTCTAATCCTTTGTTTTCAGCAAGCCGGGGAGATTGACACCCTCACCGATTCGTTGGGGCAAAGTAGTTTGATTGTCTTGTGTGCAGGTTCTAAGTCAACCGTCAGGGAACTTGTGGCGACCTGAACCCGGTAGGATCCGAGTCTATGCGCATCCACTGTACTAGTCCCAAGGGATTTGCTAGTACGCACATTCACGAGATTTTATCACGGTCATATCTTATTACATCGCATCAAAAGTTGAGTATGAATTCATTATTACATAAATGCCCGTAGGCCAAATTGCAGCGGAAATAAAATGACGGTGGCTCCAGCAAATGCCACAGGCAAATCGACCGGACTACCGCGATCTAGGCATCATTCTCCACGTTACTCACTAAGAGCATCTCCACTTGCGGCGCCCAAAGGCCGTCCGGACAGGCCCTTTGGGCACCGTCCGGACTACCTTGCCCATTTGGGCGCCGTCGATCCCCACTCGCGGCGCCCAAACTAAAAAAAATTAAATTTAAACTTCGATAAATTTCATTCAAATTTTCGGAAAGTTTACAGATTTGAATGAAATTTAAAAAAACTAAACCTAAATCTACTGGCGGCCGCGGTAGCGGCGCCTGCAGGCGTAGTAGGGGTCTTGGTCCTCCTCCTCCTTCTTCACGCCGCTTGCTCCTGCGCCGTCGTCTTCCTTCTTGACGCGGCTAGGGCCGGCGTCGCCGGTGAGGTCGACGAACGGCACGCCAGTTTCAATGGCGTGCATGTACGCCGACCAGGCGCAGGCAGATGGCCCGTCCATGGGCGGCACGTCCTCCATGGACGCGGCCTCCGCGGCCCGCAGGAGCTCGTCGTCGTCCTGGGCCGCCTGCGCCGCCAGGAGCTCGGCGTAGAGCGTCGTCGGCTCCGCCTTCACCTTCATCGGCTCCGGCTTCGGCGAGAGCAGAACGCGGGAGAGGAAGGAGGAGGAGCGCGATGAAGACGCTCGCGAGGACGACGCCCGCGACGATGACCCTGTCGAGCGCGAGGACGACGTGCGCGGTGCCCACACGTTGGCTAGCGGCGCCGGAGGCGAAGCATGGGGCCACTCCAGCAGGGAGCCGCCGTTGGCGATGTGGTCCATGACGGCCTGGAGCGTGCGGCTGTGCACGCTCCAGAACGCCTCGCGCCCGGCGACGTTCTTGTCCCTGGGCGCCAGGCCGGGGCCTTCCCACCGGTTCATCTCCTCCTCGAAGAGGCGCTGGAACGCCTCCTCGTACCGGGCGGCGTTGCCCGGGTCCTCCGGGTTCCAGCGCGGGTCGTCGCGCATCTCCGGCGTCAGTTCGCGCCAGTAGTGCGCGATCTGGGCCGCGTGGAAGTCGCGGTTCGACCGCGTCAGCGGCCGCGGCACCGGGATGCCGCGGACGGAGATGGCGTAGCCGTGGCCAACGCGCATGTCCGGCGGCACTGGGTAGCCGTTGTCGCGCAGCGCATCGGTCTGCTCCTTCAGCAGGGTGCGCGGCGCGAAGCCGTTCGCCGCGGCGCCACCGGTACGCCTCCAGTTGCTGCCGGCCATCTCTAGGGTTTGCAGCGGCGGCGAGGGTGGCGTGTGGGGAGAGAGGGGGAGCGGTGGCGGCGAGTGTGGCGAGTGAACGCGGGGGCGACGGCCTTTTATTGCCGCCGGAGAGCGGTGGCATTAACGCCGCTCGCCTCGAAAAGGCGCGCCGCATTCACTCCGGCGAGCAGAGAACGCGACGGCTCACTGGCCGCCCGCCGGCCGTGAAAACGAGGAGTCGCCACGCGGCACGCGCCTTTGACCACGGCGGGGCGTGGCTGTGTCACTATCAGGCGTGGCCCGCGCGTCGGAGGCGTGCGTTTCCTTCCGTCCGGGGCCGCCCCAAGCCTCCCCAAGTTGAGGGCGTGGGCTGGGCATGCCGGACACAAAACTGGGCCGCGCCGGACCGACTTCGCGTTTGGTCGCCGCGAGTGGGCGCGATTTTGTGTCCATCACGCCCCAAACGGCTTTGGGCGGCCGTTTGGGCACCCCGACTGGAGATGCTCTAACATCTACACATAAGTAGGTACAGGTCAGTACATAGAATGTACTTGCAAGTATACACCAATGCGACCTGTTAATTCTATTAATACATGCATAGATTGACAACGGAGTTGGCTGTAGGGGTTCTCTTTTGCACAAAGCAATATTTATTTTACATTTCAAATCATTTGAATTTTTCAATACTCTAACTCGTCCTATGTTTTGCAAAACATTTTATAAACATTATAGAGCTAGAAGGTCACAAAGTCCAACTAGCATAATTGAAAGTTCACTATGACCGACACACGAACATAGTACCTTCCCCAAAATCCCACCTATGAACGACACACGTACATAGGGTTTGAAATTCATTTAATTTGTAAGACAGAGTGAGAAAGACATCTCTAAGTAAAGTTACTCAACTAGTTTTGCCCGTTCCGTGGGCGCGGCTAATCGATTAGATTTTAAGACTCTGCAGAGGTTGTACACTTTCACCACTTGGCACGACTAACCGAAGTAAGCCATGCCGAGACTCTTCACTAGTAGCTAACTACTTATTTATAGGCCCGCCCGCCACTATGGACACACAGTCCCTCTCCAAATGACGTTCCTTAAGTAGGTTTCTACTAATTACTTGATCAAGCCAGGGCCCATTTAGCAAGTGGTTGTACGTTTTGCTAAACTGGGCAAACTAAACCCGAGCATGTCCTTTTTGGGTCCCTGGGCAGCGGTACCCACCAATTTGAGCACATAGCTCCGCACACACGTTGTCCCATCATACCACTCCGCCCAGGATAAAACATTTTCCATTTTTCTTTGATAAACATCATTTCACAAACATTGTTATTTCATAAACATTTCTTAATTCGAACCCCCAACGATTACCATATAGCAGGGCTAAGCATATCTAAGATTATTAAAAATTACTAGAATTTATTCTAGCACAATTTTCCTAGGGTAGAAAGGTATGGTGTAAATCCTAAGGGATAGTCTACCATGGGACATAGCTACTGAAACATCGCCAATTTCAGAAATACTTGTAATAATAAAATCAGTACTATCGCATGCATTCCTAACATTTCATAATTAAAATAGCATAGCCAAAAATACTGGGATGAACATGAGGTGTAACTTGCCTGAACAACTGCAACAATGGTGTCCTAAACCTTCCTGGGAATCGTCCTCACAATCGGCGCAATCTATCGTCAAACAACGATCGACATAAATAATCATTCCGAACAAAAGAACCAAATAAACATGCATCGATATAAATCCAGAAAAACCATATAGATCATAGCGTAACATTTTGGTATATAATATATATCAACTTGAGGACTAGGCGAGGGAAAGTGTGGAAAGTGATTGGCTGGTGATGATTTAAAGCCATACTAGCACCGAAAGTTGTGTCTGATCTTACCATTTTGATCATCTTAAATTATGATTCTGTATGGAAATATACGTTACATCTATCCATCTAATCAGTGCAGAAATAAGATCTAAATTCGAGCTAAAGATGGTCAGGATAAAAGTATGGACAGATGGGTTGAAAACTACTACCTACAGTACATGATCATACGATTGAACTACAACAACCTATGTATTGCAGCGGCCTACAGGAACATGGTGGCGACGAGCTACAGCAGACAGCGAATGGCAGCATGCTGTGGAACAGAAGGAGAAGGCCGTGGGATTCAGCCGACGGACGGGGTGCTCACCGAGATGCAGCAGCGGCAACGGTGACGACAAACAGCGGCGGCGACCTCGATCAATGGTGGCGACGGTGCTCCCGAGCTCCTGAAGATGAATGATAAGATCAGATAGGTTCTGAAAAGACTGGGAATGAAAGAGAAGGTAAGAAGGCGACATCAACCTTCACCGGCGACGTATTCCCCGCCGGAGTCCGAGAGGACAACGGCGACGATCCGGCGATATACGAGCTCCCGAGAGCTCGGTCTGTGGGGCTAGGTTGGGGGAAAGATGTGGTGAGATGAGGGGGTCTCGGGGGTGGCTTTTATAGGCGGAGAGGACGAGCGATGCTCGCGGATTTGATGGCGGTGGCCAGCGGAACGGCGCCGCGATTTCTCGGGCGTGCGGGCGAGATAGAGGGATAAGGGTTACGGGGGGGGGGGGGGGGGGGGGGGGGGGGGGGGGGGGGGCGCGCTTGCTCGCCGGAAAGCTCGGGCGAGAGGTTGAAGAAGATCCATGTGCGTGGCTCGAGCCAGGAGAAAGTTGGGCCGAATTGGCTGTGTACGTCGCTGTGTATTTTTCTTCTTCCTATTTCTATTCCAGGTACGTACGAGCCTAGGCTGCCAACAGCAGCAGTCCGCTCACGTACAGATTCTCCTTCTTTCATCAGGAAATATTTAGAAATTTGTAAAATAATTATAAAGAGCACGCGGGAATATAATTCCTGCTCAATGCAATTTTAGAAAACTCCTTTTGTTTTCAAAAGAGGGGTTGAAACTCCAAAGATTAATTCTCAATTGGGAAAGTCATTTTATTCCCTCTCTCCATTATAAAATCCGAAATTCAATAAATCGAAATGCAACCAAATAAAATATGCCTAAAATGAAATGCATAACTAGTAACATCCTAATTTAGGAAATTCGGGATGTTACAAACCTCCCCCTCTTAAGATGAATCTCGTCCTCGATATTCTGGTGGTTTGAGAATAGGTGTGGGTGGTCGGCCTTCAAGTCTTCCTCTCGCTCCCAAGTAGATTCTTCCTCCGTGTGGTGACTCCATTGTACCTTGCAAATCGAATGGTCTTCGTGCGAGTTATGCGTTCGGCGGTCTCGAGTATCTTGATCGGTTGCTCCTTGTAGGTAAGGTCCTTGTCCAACTGGATTGCCTCGAGCGGGATTGTATCTTGATGGTTTCTCCTATATCTTCGGAATGACACTTCCGTAGTTGGGACACGAGAAACACATCGTTACAGCTCACAAGGCTTCTGGTAGCTCAAGCTGAAAAGCTACTTCTCCCTTTTGAGCCAGAATGGTGTATGGGCCGACGTAGCGTGGAGCTAACTTCCTCTTACGCCAAACCTCTTGACTCCACGAAGAGGGGTGACCCTGAGATATGCCTTCTTTCTACCTCGAATATAACCTCCTTTCTTTTAGGGTCGGCATAGCTCTTTTGTCTAGACTGAGCAATCTTCAATCTATCTTGATTAACTTGACTTTTTCTTCGGCCTCCCTAATCAAATCTGGGACAAAGAGCTGACGTTCTCCCACCTCGTCCCACTAAGGGGTGTTTTGCATTTCGTACCGTACAATGCTTCAAATGGAGACATCTGCAGACTAGCCTGATAACTATTATTGTACGAGAACTCTGCATATGGCAAATTATCGTCCCAACTAGACCCATCATCCAAGGCGCATGCTCTCAGCATATCCTCCAAAATCTGATTTACTCGCTCGGTCTGCCCGTCAGTCTGTGGGTGGTCAGCTATGCTGAAGTTGAGCCTGGTGCCGAGAGCCTCATGTAAACTCTGCCAAAACCGGGATGTGAACTGTGATCCACGATCTGACACAATCTTTTTTTAGGTACTCCATGCAAGCAAACGATTCTGGACATATATAACTTGGCTAAGCGTGCACTGTCAAAGATAGTCTTCACGGGAATGAAGTGTGCCACCTTGGTGAGTCTATCAACGACCACCCATATCGAGTCAAATCCCGAACGGGTTCTGGTAGACCAGTGATGAAGTCCATGCCAATTTCCTCCCATTTCCACTCCGGTATGGGCAGCGGTTGGAGTAATCCAGCTTGTCGTTGATGTTCAGCCTTCACTCTCTGACAAACGTCACATTTGGATATGTATTCAGCAATCTCCCGCTTCATACTAACCCACCAAAACTTTTCTTTCAAATCCAAATACATTTTGGTGTTACCAGATGAATCGAATAAGCTGACTCATGCGCCTCCTGCAAAATCAGCTTCTTGATCTCCGGGTCCCGAGGTACGCATATACGGCCACCAAACCAAATGGCGCCATGCTCATCCTCTGTGAAGTCCTTGGCCTTGCCCTCCTCATATTCACCTTTATCTTATCAAAGTCTTCATCCGTCTTTTGGGCCTCTCTAATCCTATCAGAAGAGTGAATTGTACTTCCAAAGCGGCAACATACCCCCGAGGTACAACTTCCAGATTTAATTCCTTAAATTGTTCACATAACTCAAGCGGGGTCTTTTTTGTCATGATTGCATTACAATAACTCTTCCTACTGAGGGCATCTGCGACTACATTCGTCTTTCCTGGGTGATAGTGGATTCCCACATCATAATCCTTAATGAGCTCAAGCCATCTTCGTTGTCTGAGGTTCAACTCTGACTGGGTGAAGATATACTTGAGGCTTTTATGATCAGTAAAGATCTCACAACGATTGTTATAGATGTAGTGGCGCCAAATCTTCAAGGCATGAACAATTGCGGCTAACTCCAAATCATGTGTCGGATAGTTCATTTCGTGAGACAAAAGTTTTCGCGATGCATAGGCTACAACTTTTCCCTCATGCATCAACACACAACCAAGCCTTGCGAGAGGCATCACAATACACTTGGAATGCCTTATGAATATCAGGCAACACAATATTGGGGCTGAAACTAATCGCCTCTTCAATTCCTGGAATCCTTCTTCACACGCTTCAGTCCACTCATACTTCTTCTCCTTCTTCAATAATTGTGTCATGGGTTTGGCTATCTTGGAGAAATTTTCTATGAATCGACGGTAATATAGTTTGTGCCAAGAATCCTACTTCCTTTAACCAAAACTCACACTTACTGAATTTAGCATACAGTTTGTGCTCTCGTAATTTCTCCATAACCAAGCGGAGGTGTCTCTCATGTTCTTCTTTGTCCTTGGAATAGATGAGAATGTCGTCTATGAAGACCACGACAAATTTATCCAAGTACTCCATAAAGACCTTATTCATCATGTTCATGAAATAGGCTGGGGCGTTGGTCAGGCCAAAGGACATCACTGTGAACTCGTATAACCCGTAGCGAGTGGAGAACGCCGTCTTGGGTATATCTTGCTCACGTATCCTCATCTGATGATAGCCTGACCATAAATCTATTTTTGATATATAGTTGCTCCCTTCAATTGATCAAAGAGATCATCGATTCTTGGCAAGGGGTATTTATTCTTTATGGTGACTTCATTGAGAGATCGGTAATCCACACACATCCTCAGACTACTGTCATTTTTCTTCACAAATAATACAGGAGCTCCCCAAGGCGAAGAGCTAGGGCGAATGTACCCTTTTTCCTGCAACTCTCTAATCTGCTTCTTCAATTCTGCTAACTCATTTGTCGGCATGCGATATGGTCTTTTGGAAATTGGTCCCGTGCCGAGTACCAGTTCAATCATAAATCAATATCGCGCTCTGGAGGCATCCCGGCAGCTCCTCCGGAAAAACATCCGGATATTCTTGCACAATCCATACTTCTCCTAAATCGTCTACCTTGAGTGTGTGCAGTCCAATCCTTTTGGGAGTTTGAGTTTTGGCTTTAAACTTCACCCTCTTGCGTGAGGATGGTCAAGGTGATCGTCTTGCTGGCACAATCAACTTGCCCTTTGAACTTAGCTAACCAATCCATGCCCAAGATGACGTCTAGCCTTGTGATTCTAGAACTACTAGGTCTGACGGGAAAGTGTGGTGTCCAATGACTATCGGTATTTGGAAACAGCCCTGAAAAGCCTTCATTTCCGACCCAGGAGATGTGATAAGCATGTGCGACCTAAGATTTTTAGTGGCTACCCGTGCTTTTCCACGAATGCTCTAGATATGAAAGAATGGGATGCACCGGCCGGTATCAAAAAGGACTGTGGCTGCGTTGGAATTAACAGAGAACGTACCCAGGATGACATCTGGTGCGTCATGTGCCCCTCAGCATTCACGTGGTTAACCTTGCCTTCACATATGGATTCGGGTTCTTAGCTGCATGATCCCCAGCTGACTGAGCTTCTGGACAATGGTTGGCGAAGTGCCCCGTGTTGCGACATTTGTAGCAAGTGACCTTGGACAAGTCCCTCGTTTCAGTTGATGCACTCTTTAAGCATGTTTGCTCGTACCCCCATGACCGTGATGCTTGTGATCATGGTGGTGATGACCTGAGCCTTGATGTGATGAAGACCCATGGTGCTTGGAAGGTGGTGGTGATGAAGTGCGAGGCTTCAAGTGAAACCTATTGTCAGCTTTATGGAAAGCCTTCCTCTTGCAGCTCTCAATCTCCTTGTGCTTCCCTTCTAGCTTGATTGCTCTACTAATCAGAGCCTGGAATGACTTGAAAGTCACAGAGGTCAAGTGAAGTGACATGTCGTCATTTAACCCATCAAGGAACCTCTCCTTCCTATCATCATCATCGGCCACATCATCAGGAGCATAGCGAGCTAGCTTATTGAATACATCCAGATATTCAGCAACCGAGCGCGAGCCTTGGCGCAGTGCGCGGAACTCCTTCTTCTTCAAGGACATGAGTCCAGTGGGCACATGGAACTCACGAAAAGCCTTCTTGAAGTCATTCCACGTGACAACATTAATGTCAACGATTGAAAGTTTATAGTTATCCCACCATGCTGCTGCAGCACCCTCCAGCTGGTGAGATGCAAACAAGACCTTCTCCGGTTCAGAGCATTGCACCGTGTCCGGCTTGTTGGAGACGGTACGAAGCCAATCATCAGCTTCAATGGGTTCAGGAGAGTTTGAAAAAGTGGGTGGCTTGAGTCGCAAAAATCGTGCCAAACGGTCAGTGGGAGGTGGTGGCGGAGGGTTGTTGTTGTTGTTTTGGTTCGGATGTTGGGTCAGGAGCTGTAACATTTGTGTTTGGGCTTGGAGGAATTGTTCCATGGCTGGAGACATGTCATTATTTCTAGATCCTCCGGTCCTCGAGACATCTGAGTGTTTGAAAAGGGGTGAATAAGATTCTACACTACCCTCATGAAATGCATAACGATGTAACAACCACAAAAAAGGGGGAAAAATGGTGGAAAAACATGACCTTAAAGACCCAATGAAGAATTCGAATTACAAAAATCAGAACCACACACTAACGAGAACCTATCCGCCATTGACGAGGTTATACTCTGCGGGTACCCCAGCGTAAGGGTACCTGGTGCACGTGATGATCAAAGAAGCCCAAGGATTAATCGAAGCCCATGAAGGAAGGCCAAGACGAAGAGTGCTTTCCAAGTTAGATCAAGTATAGTCGGTTAAGCTTTCCATACATGTAACCTTGGTCGGTTATGTTTCCCGAGACCCAGCCTCCTATATAAAGGCTGGGAGGGTGATCGATCAAGGAAGCAATCCATAGCCACCAAAACCTCGACGAGATCAGCACTCGTCGAACCCTTGTAACCCTCATATTCATACCATAAATACAGACAAGCAGGAAGTAGGGGTTTTACCTCACTCGAGGGCCCTGAACCTGGGTAAATCCAGCTTGTCAGCCGTCGATTCCACCGATACTACGCGTTCTCTACCACACAATCAACCCTAGGTATAGCAACCATGGGATTGCCGAGGGCACACCTCGACAATTGGCGCCGTCTGTGGGAACAGGTAGTATTGGGCTCACGGTTTCGCCGGTTTCATCATCAAGCGGCCACCCGCCGATCGCATCTGCACAAGGTAACTCGCCTACTACATCATCAAAAAGCAAATCACCGACCACCGCGCAAACGGCAACTCGCCGGCAAGATCGACCAGCATCAATTCAAAAAGCGATCACTCGCCAAAATCTCCAAGGAGGCTCACGCCGCACTCGATGGAAGCTCAACAAGCCTTTGCCGGACTCGAATCAGGTTTGGATATTACAGTTGGAGAATTTAACTTCTTTGTCGATAAAGATGGTGTGCAGGACCTGTTAGATCCACTCGACAGGAGACACTCGACACGGAGACTCGACAACGCTTCGACTGCAACACCATCCATCTTGGCGCGACATCGTCACAGATCGTCCCGATCCAATCGCCAAGCGACTCTGCAACATCCATGACCTCGCAAGAGTTCCGTGACGAGGTGGCAAAAAGATTTGGAAGAAGCGAGATCGAATCTGCGTACCGCCCAAACAACTCAATCGAGTCACTCGACAACGCGTCGACTGCAACGACGTCGCGGGGAACGAGGAGAACATAGATGACAACATATACCTCGCCGATCTCAACGGCCCAGAAATCCGTGCCAGCCACGAGATATTCACCTGCGACGCAGATAGCCTGGACAAAGCACTCGAAGATCTACTCGATTGCGCAGAAACCCCAGCAAGCAAAGCAACTCCAACATGAGCCTGGATGACGACGCCGAATCCATAATGCGCATTAGCAACACATGGGAGAAGATCGGGTGGTACCGTATCAGGTATACACCGCGAGTACAGCAGAAACGTCAGCAGGCAACATGCCGTCGACCTACAGAATACCCTTGCACAGTCACCATGCCTGACGGAACAACCACGCTGACCATCACCGCAGAGATGGCGGAAAAAGTGAGCAAAGTAATCGAAAGCTGCACAATGCTACCAGCAAACGCAACTCCGGAAGAGGTATTGACCTTACAATACTTCCAGTGGCAAGAATCGATACGGTTGAAGAACTACCGAGCAGTACTCGAAGAACGCAAAAAGCAAGCCAGCATATCGAGTGCTCGGCGAAGAGCATTGTCTATGAGTTCAACAGGCAGAAACGACCCCGCGAATAGGTCACGATTCATAAACCTCGGAGACGCAGATCGTGCAGCGGTCACTCGAAACCTAAACCCAGCCTTTATGGCAGTCGACGCGGAAGGAGTCCCCATACCTACTGAGCCAGCCGGGGCGCTGATGACGCTAGGCACCTATCTCAGAACAATCGAACCTCCTGCAGGAGACCCAAAGAGGGATCAGCACCTCCAACTGTACAAACAACTGGCAATAGCAGCAAAGCCATACAGCATCCACAAGCAACTCCAAGGAGAGATACAGATCGGGACCGTCGCAGTCGAAGTCCTCGGGGAAGGAGCAGTCGAAAAAGCTCACGTCATCATCGCCAGCAGGAGCCACTCGAGGAGGTCATACAGCAGCTCAGACTCGGAAGCAGAAATCGGGCCATGTGGAGCGCTATGCTTCACTCGACGGATCCGGGAGGCTCGTATGCCCAAGAAGTTTTCGCTAGCTACCACGCCAAAGTTCAACTGCAAACAGAGCCATCAGGCTGGCTAGAAGATTACAGGCTGGCTGTTGGATGTCAGCGCGGTACCACAACACAGCTATGCATACATACAACTCATGATGGAAGGAACAGCTCGCGATTGGCTCAAATCGCTACCCGAATCATACTACGATTCGTGGGAGCACTTCAAAGGTGATTTCATCAAATACTTCGAGCCTCTATGTGAGCGCCCCAAAACTTTCGAGGAGCTCCGGACCTGCAAGCAAAAGTCAGATGAATCTCTGAGATCGTACATACGGCGGTGGACCACCATCCGTAACTCAGTAGGCAACGTATCAGAAGATAGGGCAATCGACGCCTTCAAAAACGGACTCTGGAGAGAAGACTTCAAAGAAACACTTGGTCGAGAAGATCCAAAGACAATGGCGCACTCATGGTACTCGCAACAAAGTGGGCAGATGGAGAAGACTCCGTACGAGGCACTCGACCCGTACCCTCACATGAAAATCACGAGGGTGGCAGTCGAGACCGCAGAGATAGCTACAGAGATGATCGAAGGCGCAAACGCAAGCATCGTTATCACGACGATGACCATCCAAACTTCATCGCAGCAGGCTTTGTCCAGTCAAGGGACAGCGCGACCAAACTGACAGACGACCCGACGATCATCGTGATAATCGAGATCATCGTACGGACGACCGCCGAGGTAATCGAGACCATCGCACACGATCGACGTGACAGTCGAGACCACAGACGCGACGACCGCGATAGCTACAGAAGGCCAGATGGCGCAGGCGAGCAGACAAAGATCCTGAGCGCTCAATCGAAGAAAGGATGGATTATTGCAGATTCCATCTTTATAAGGGGATGATGGTAAGCTTCGCTCTAACCACTCGCTGAGAAATTGCAGGGAATTCGATCAACTTGCGATTGAACATATACTGCGACTGCAAAAGATGGACGTGCACCTCCTCAACTAGTGCAGACTCCATCGACTACATCACAAGCACAGCCTGTTCAGGCATATCCAGCCGCAACAAGTACAACAAGCACAGGTATATTCCATACCACCGCAAACACAGCCTACTCAGGTGTATCCTGCACCAACACCAGCGCAACCGACGCCAGTGTACATGGTGCCAGCACAACCCGTTACGGGAACACAAATGGCAGCAGCCGTGCACCAGATGCAGCAAGGAGATGAACAAAAATATCCCGTAACTCGCGGGCAGATGAACATGATCCAGCGAGGACGTCCCTCCAATAGAGAGCAAAATTACACACTCGACACGTCAATATGGCGGTCATGGCACCCCCAGCTATCACAGATTTTTTGAAAGGATCAGAAACTCCGATTGTCTTCAATCGAGAGGACCATCCACCCGCAGTATATCGACCAGGGCATGCAGCCTTGGTACTCGACGCCCAAATCGGAGGCTACGCCATGACCAAGGTCTTCATGGACGGAGGTAGCGGCCTCAACATAATCTTTGCAGATACGCTACGCAGAATGAACAAATCAGTCGAAAATCTGCCAAAATCCACAAGTACCTTCCACGGTATCGTCCCAGGCAAAGCAGTGCTCCCAGAAGGCACCATACAACTCGATGTTACGTTTGGAGATCCTACTCACTTCAGAACCGAGTCGATTGAGTTCGAAGTGGTCGATTGGAAGTCACAATACCATGCAATACTTGGGCGCCCCACTTTCGCTCGATTCATGGCCGTCCCACACTACGCCTACCTCAAGCTCAAAATGCCAGGACCAAAAGGAGTCATCACGATCAACGGGAACTTTCAAAGGTCAGATTCATGTGACCGTGACTTCAGCAAAATCTCAGAGATGTATGGGATGGAGCAATCATTCGCCAAACTCGAGGTTTCTAACGACCGCACACTTCTGCCGGAACACAAGAGGTTAGCATCCGACAGACAATTCAATGCAACCAACGACACAAGAAAGCATCAAGTGCACCCGACTGATCCCTCAAAAACGTCAACATATCATCGAGTCTTACCAGCGAACAGGAAAATGCGCTCGTGAATTTCTCCGTAAAAACTGGGAAATATTCGCATGGTGCCCAGCTGATATGCCAGGTGTCCCCAGAGAGTTCGCCGAGCATTCTCTACAACTCAAGCCAGGATCTAGACCAGTCAAGCAAACTATGCGCCGTGTCTCCGATCCCAAAAGAGGTGCAATCGAGGCAGAAGTTGATAGGTTACTTGCTGCAAAGTTCATTCGAGAAATCAAAAAGGCAGACTGGGTTGCTAACCCTGTACTGGTCGAAAAGAAGCACTCAGACACCCTGCGGATGTGTGTAGATTTTACAGCCCTAAACAAATGCTGTCCAAAAGATCACTTTCCATTACCACGAATCGATCAGATCATCGACTCAACAGCAGGATGCGCTCGGTTATCATTTTTGGATGCATATTCAGGATACCATCAAATTCGGATGAAAGAAGAAGACGAAGACAAAACGCATTCATAACCCCACTCGGGGTCTACTGCTACACAACCATGCCTTTCGGGCTCAAAAACGCAGGTGCAACCTACCAGCGCATGATGCAAAACTGTCTACAAGAACAGATAGGACGCAATGTTCAGGTCTACGTCGACGACATCGTCATCAAGACTGAAAAGGAGGACACATTAATCAGTGATCTACAGGAGACATTCAAGAATCTCAATCGATACAACATCAAGCTTAACCCAAAGAAATGCACCTTCGGTGTCCCAGCTGGACAACTCTTGGGTTATTTGATATCTGCACGTGGAATCGAAGCAGACCCAGAAAAGATACAAGCTATACTCACAATGAAGAGACCTACCAAACTCCATGAGGTACAGCAGCTAGCTGGTCGAGTAGCAGCACTCAGTCGATTCATCAGCAAACTAGGCGAAAAAGCACTTCCATTTTACAAATTGATGAAGAAAGCAGACAAGTTCGAGTGGACGGATGAAGCTGAAGCAGCTTTCCTCGAACTCAAAAAGATGCTCACAAGTCCGCCAATCCTCGTAGCACCTAAGGAAAATGAGCCACTCTACCTATACATCTCAGCCACCAATCGAGTGGTCAGCACCGTGCTGGTGGTTGACCGCATGGAAGAAGGACATAGTCAAAGCATACAGAGGCCAGTATATTACGTAAGTGAAGTTCTTTCCCCGTCCAAACAGCGGTACCCGCAATATCAGAAATTGGCGTACGCCGTATTTATGACATCAAGAAAGCTGGCGCACTACTTCACAGAACACCCGATAACGGTGGTCAATAAATCAGCGATTGGAGACGTCCTCACAAACCCCAACGCAACGGGGCGAGTAGCAAAATGGCTCATCGAGCTGGGACCACTAGGAATCAAGTACGAACACCCGAAAGCCATCAAATCACAAGTCCTACCCGATTTTCACACCGAGTGGGTAGAAGCTCAATTGCCAGGGGTACCTGACGTATCAAATTCCTGGACCATGTATTTCGATGGATCCAAAAAGAATGAAGGAGCAGGAGCGGGCGTCATACTCATATCACCAAAAGGCGACAAACTGCGCTATATCTTGCAAATGGGTTTCGAGTTCCCATCAAATAACGAGGCCGAATACGAAGGTCTAATCCATGGCATGCGCATGGCAAAAGCCATGGGATGCACTCGACTAATGATTTATGGCGACTCTAACTTAGTTGTGCAGCAAACAATGAAGGCCTGTGATGCAATCGCAGACAACATGATCGCTTATCGGGATTTGTACAACATAATGGAGGGCAGCTTCGATGGCTGCGAACTACGACACGTAGGGAGAGAAAGCAATGAAGAGGCTGACAAATTAGCCAACATTGCTTCCACAAAAGCACCAGTCCCCGGGTGTTTTCTTTGAACGAATAGAGCGTAGGTCAATCGACAAACGGCCATCGACCACGACAGCAGCTACAGACAAGCAAAGCGCCAAGCACAGAGGATCCTCCGATTGAGGTACTTCTCATTGAGCCAATATGGACTCAACCTTTTCTCGCATACATACTTCGCAATGAACTACCAGAAGATACAAACGAGGCCAGACGCGTCACTCGACGAGCAAAAGCATACACCATCATAAACGGTGAGTTGTACAAACGCAGCACCTCAGGTATGTTCCAAAGATGCATTGCACTCGAAGATGGCAAGGATCTCCTTCGGGACATTCATGCCGGTACTGCGGGCACCACGCGGGCAGTCGATCACTCGTAGCCAAAGCCTTCCGAGCAGGGTTTTACTGGCCTACAGCGCTAAGGGACAGAGGACATAGTCAAAAGATGTATTGGTTGCCAGAAGTTCGCTTCCAAGCCACATGCACCCGCATCGGCGCTAAAAACCATACCATTAGCATGGCCTTTTGCCCAATGGGGACTTGACATGGTGGGACCACTGAAAAATCATCAAAAGGAGGTCATACTCACTTACTAGTGGCAGTCGACAAGTTCACCAAATGGATCGAAGCTATCCCCATCACAAGCTCAACAGCTTCTACGGCAGTTCGTTTCATACAATCGATCATGTATCGATTTGGAGTAATGGATAGCATCATAACTGATAATGGTACAAACTTCACGGCGGAAGAGTTCAAATCCTTTTGCAAGGAACAAAACATCAAACTAAACTACGCCTCTGTGGCACATCCACAATCCAATGGCAGGTCGAAAAGGCCAATGGACTCGTATGCAGTGGCATCAAAAAGAGACTCTTAGTACCACTCAAAAGGGCCGCGGGTGCATGGGTAGATGAACTCCATCAGTACTATGGAGCTTAAGGACCACCCCAAACGCCTCCACACAGTACACACCGTTCTTCATGGTCTATGGTGCGGAAGCAGTGTTACCATCCGACGTCAAGTTTAATGCACCACGGTGGAAGCATATGAAGAAAACGACGCGAACAAGGCACTCGAAGACGCAGCCGATTTGCTGGAAGAAGCACGCAATACGGCTTTGGCACGAACAGCGTTTATCAACAAGACCTCCGCAACTACCATAGTCGTCGATTACGCACACGGTCCTTCATGGTGGGAGACTTGGTGCTGCGGGAGAAACAGAAGAAAGTCCATAAACTTGCATCACCATGGGAAGGACCTTACATCGTCACAGAAGTCATCGAAGGAGGAGCCTATCGATTGAAGAACGCAAAGACGGGCGAAGTAGCATCAAACCCATGGAACGTGGCGCACCTGCGTCGGTTCTATGCATAGATCTCTTAACCTCATATGTAATAGCGCATAAGGTCAAAGAATCAGCAAGTTTCAGACGCACTCTTTTCCCTTACCAGGGTACCTAAGGGGACTGGAAGGTTTTAATGAGGCGGCTTGCTGTCGAACACATATTTCGAATAAAGATACATGTTCCTCCATATTTCTCATATATGCTTTACCCCACTCAAACACTCGGGGCTCGCATAAAAACATAAGCATCAAAATTCTAGCTCAAAAATCAGTAAACACAAGACTTACAGCCACTCGACATACTCGGGGCTGGGTCAAACAGAAAACCCAAACCCACTCGATATACTCGGGGGCTGGTCAAACAGAAAACCCAAACCCCACTCGACATCGGGGCTGGGTCAAACAGAAAAACCAAACCCCACTCGACATGCTCGGGGGCTGAGTCAAAACAGCAAACGCACACCTACGATGTCAAGAATGACGCCA